>PISX010013386.1:44555-57044 GCA_004024625.1 Mellivora capensis | reverse complement strand
TGCTGAGTGAAATAAGTCAAGCAGAGAGAGTCAATTATCATATGGTTTCACTTATTTGTGGAGCATAACAAATAACACGGAGGACATGGGGAGATGGAGAGGAGAAGGGAGTTGAGGGAAATTGGGGGGGAGATGAACCATGAGAGACTATGGACTCTGAAAAATAACCTGATTGTTTTGAAGGGGCGGGGGGTGGGAGGTTGGGGGAGTCTGGTGGTGGGTATAGTGGAGGGCACGCATTGCATGGAGCACTGGGTGTCATGTAAAACTATGAATTCTGTTACGCTGAAAAGAAATTAAAAAATTAAAAAAATAATTAAAAAATAAATAAATAAATAAATAAATAAATAAAATGAAGTTTTAAGTTCATGAGAAAAAAACTAACAATTGACTGGAGGAATAGACAAATTCCCAATTTTATCTGGAGACATCAACACTACTCTATAAATAATTAATAGAACAGGTAGATAGAAAAACAGTAAGGGTATTAGAAAGTCTGAAAAACATTATCAACAAACGAAATGATTTATATTGATAAAACACTCTAACAAATAATGACAGAATACTAGGTCCTTTCAAGTACATATGAAACATGTTCTGAGCCATAAAACAGATCTAAAAGAAATTGAAGGAACTGAAATCATAAAAAGTATATCAGAACATAACAAAATCATAACAGAAATAAATAACAGAAATAACTAACAAAAAATATACAGGGAACTTAAATAGAAAATAAATATGTAAGCATGGATTAAATAATTGCAAAGATATTATTTTAATTCAGTAGGGAAACATGATCTATTACCAGAATCTTGTCTCACATGAAGGAATTGTGGATAGCTTTCATAAATAGATTTAAATGCAAAAATATATACATTAGGAGATATCCAGGGCAATTTTTTTTTTTTTTATGAGAGAACTTTCTTAAGGAACACAAACTAAGAACTGTGAAATCAAAATAGAGAAGATGTAGTGAGAAAATACTTGCAATACAATAAAGGATTAAAAAGTTAATAGTGGGTGCATAGTAATAATAATCATGTCGTTGTATACTATATATTGTATGATCTCATTTGTATCAAAAATTTATGATCTCATTTAAATAAAAAATGTGAACATATATTGTATGAGAGTAAAGTAGGATTGAAAAACCAAATATATCAAGCTCTAACAATTTTTTACCTTGTGATGAGAGGAATGGATTGGGTTGATGAAAGGATACTAACTTTCTCAAATATACCTTCACAAGTCATTTAAAAAATCATCATGTATTCTAAGTATAATTAAAATTTATAATATATAACAGTGAAAGAAATAGAAAACAACAATGTTGTATATATGTTTCTTTCATATCTGTGATATGCTAAAATAATTTAACACTCAATTGCTCAAAGGAATCATCATAAAATTATTATTATTTTTATTAGCTAGCATATGGTCCAAGGACTGCTGTGGTGTATAGAACCATTTATTTCCACATTAAATAACCCCAGAGTGTTACGCTTTTGAACAATTTTATTTCCTTTTTATTTTTACTTTCCCCCTTTGTTTTAGCTATCACATCCTGACGCTTTTAAGACACCTATTATGCACACATTCCAGGTATTTGGGTGTTTCTCAACAGGCACTGGAGTAAAATTCAGTAGAAGTAATGCTTATGTTATAAAAATCTGAATGTATATGAAATGTTTGTATTTATATTGTGTTTTATTTTTCTGCACAGATTTTTTTTAAATCTCTTTGTTGTAGTCTTTTTGGGAAGAAGGTGTTTCATTTTTTACTTTGTTCTAATAGTTCAAATTACTTGTTAAAAATGCTCTGAAAACCCAACATAATTATATTCTGAAATGAAAGTATTCATTTTGTTGAAACGAAATGTAATATACTTGACAACATTTCACTTATCCTGTAAGAAGCAACTGCCTGTTAATAATTCCAAAATTTCCAATGCTAATTGTAATTCCTTCAGGTACATAGTTTCTAAAGACTAGAGGCTCACCAAAAGTTTTGTGCTTAACAAATCCACCTGGAATATTTCCCAGGACACAATTGTAACAAAATGATTTTATTATAATATTCATTCACTCAGCATCTTTATTTTATAGTTATAGTTTTAATTTATATAGAATTACATTAATTTAGCTAAATAGGAAATAAATTTCTATAAAATTATAATATCTAAATATTGAAATAATACCACAGTAATACCAAAGTATAAAATCAAATTCTATGTATTGTTTCTAACAAATTAAAGAACAAAATACCAGATGTCTCAATAATTAGAACAAACAAAATAAGCCATGATCTGGATCTTTCATTATTACTTGAAACAGAAGAAAATTTATCTACCAACTTACAAATCTTTGTTTTCAAAAGATCAAGTTCCAGGTTGTACCTAAAAATCTCCTAATTGCATTAATGTGGGCATTGTTTTTAAGTCATCGGATTTCAAATTCAATCTTACTCTCAATGTGAAGACAGCATGCCACAAAATGAGCAATGTCTCAGTAAGAAATTAAGATGTATTCATTGACCCTGGGGGTATAAGTAATTTTGTCATTTTCTCTGACTGAGGAGAGCATTTAATACCTAGGAAACAAACAAAAAAAAAAAAAAAAAGAGAGAGAGAGAGAGACATTATCTTACTCTCAGTTAGGCTGTTAATCTGAGGTTTTTGCATATGATTCTGATGTCCCGATGCTTTCCAAATTGACAAAAATAAAATTAATACAATGTCTCTTTCAAAGAAGGATGTCCCCTCACACACATACTCAACTGGCATCATATTAAAAAAAAAAAAAGCAAAAACAAAACTGTGTACAGTATTTCTGTTCTTAAATTTTTGGAGATTTGAATAATAAAATATAGCCAGTATACAGATTACATTGTGTACAACATATACTTATTGAAAAAAGACTCAAATAATTATATTAATGGTATAAAGATAATAGAATCAGAGGCCAAATAGCTCGATTTCCTTCACCTTCTCATCATAAAATACATTTTAAGTTTTTACCATCTTAGTTGCTTTTCTATAATTGCTCATTGGACAGTGATCGTTCTAAAACAGAGCCAAACAAAACATACAAAGAAACTTTTTTTTTTTTTTTTTTTTTTTTTGGTTCATGCCCATCATGGAACCCAGTGTGGGGTTTGAACTCCCAATTATGAGATTGAGACCTGAGGTGAGATCAAGAGTCTGGGACTTAACAAACTGAGTCACCCAGGTGCCCCAGGAAATTTGATTTTGTATGGAAAGTAGACATAGGTTGTTAAAAAATAATGGCAAACTTTATGAGCTTGCTTCATTTCCTAAAAAGCTATAACACTATTGATCTCCTTTGTCAACTGAAAACATTTCACTATGAAATATTTACACAAGACTCAGATAAAGAATCAATTCTTCTTAGGGAATGGTTATACTGTTTCATGTAATGGTAATAAAATTTGGTCAGTTAAAAACTCAAGTTAGGGGACACCTGGGTGGCTCAGTGGGTTAAAGCCTCTGCCTTCGGCTCAGGTCATGATCCCAGGGTCATGGGATAGAGCACCACATAGGACTTTCTGCTCAGCAGGGAGCCTGCTTCCTCCTCTTTCTCTCTCTCTCACTGCCTGCCTGTCCGCCTACTTGTGATCTCTGCCTGTCAAATAAATAAATAAATAAATAAATCTTAAAAAAAAAACCCTCAAGTTAGTATCCTATCGTGTTAGAGAATTGAGAACAACTACTAAAATAACCCCTAGGAAAAAACCTACTATTTTTCACCATACCATAAAATATTTCTGACAGTGTAATAAGATGTTTAACATAAAAAATAGACACTATTAATTTGATGGCTAGTGTATGAAGCTAGCAAGTTTCACCCTTTTTTTGAAGCCATAGTGCACATTCAAAGCTCATTGCCTTATAAAAAGAAGTAGAATATCTTCCCATTTAAGTTTCCTCAAATCTTGACTCTAAGTTAAATCCTCCTACTATCAAAGATTTGTCCTTCTGGAACCTGTGTGTCATTCAGCAATGAGAAAGCAGCTACAGTCTACTTTAGTCTTAGTCAATGAGTCTTTAGTCTTAGTCAATTAGTCTTAGTCAATGAGTCACTATTATCTGCCAGGGCCATTTCCAGTAGCTGGAGACTCCACAGTAGAAAATGCCTGGCCTCAATTAACTTGCACTTTATTTGGAATAAATGTATTTGCTATAAAGAAAGGCAAAGAAGCATAACACTCAGGCAAATACTCATTCTGGTACTATGATTTTATATGTGGTAGAAGGGAGAGCTTCTGATGCCAGATATTTAAGCAACAAGCAGAATGAAGTGAGAGTACAGATAACAGGGTGAAGTATTCTTGAACTCCCCAAAAAACAGCAAGTATGAAGCAAATATCTCTATTATGAGGAACTGCATTAATCAAAAATCCCATAATACCTCCTAGAACCCACAGAGAGGTCAGCAGGCAATTGTTAAGCCACAAGAGCAATTTGTACTATTTGTATTTAGCAATCTGGCTTCAGAATAGAAAAAGAAAAATAAGCTAGAAAACATATTACATATTCTGCATTCAGCTTCAGGATCATTAGCAGCTCTGTAGTTCATATATAATGAGGCTGGGTTATGAGACTACGATAAAGGAAAACACAAGATATTGTGGCTTAATTTGTATTTTTGCTCATTACAACACAGCAGAAAGACTAAAAAGATACAAGTTTTGCATTACTTGGGAGAAGAAAATAATTTAGACTATTAAAGTAGGCCGAATAACCTACATATAAAAATAGATGATTAAGTATGAGTAAAAATGGGTAAAGTAATGAATTTTCAGATGATTTTTTTAAGTTGACCCTTTGAGAATATTTTTTTAAATTCCAAAATTGGTAATTTTATTTGGTTCAACCTAACATATGCATTCATGTTCACTGATGTTTGATAAAGCACTGGCTCTTCTTTTTCTTTTCTTTTCTTTCTTTTTTTCCCCCAAAGATTGTATTTATTTATTTGACAGAGAGAGAAAGAGAGCACAAGCAGGAGGAACATCAGAGGGAGAGGGAGAAGCAGACTCCTGGTTGACCAAGGAGCCTGATGTGGGGCTGGATCCCAGGACTCTGGGATGATGAACTGAGCTGAAGGGAGATGCTTAACCAACTGAGCCATCCAAGTGCCCCAGCATTGGCTCTTCTTTTAGACAATATTAGAGGCAGATTTTTCTGCATTGTTCCTATGAGCCTTTATTGTTCTATGTTCCTGGCTGGAAGTAGCACATATCTAAGGCTTTGTATGCAGTGAGTAGAATGTTGAATTTTGCAGATTACATAAGGATAGAAAATACTGGCAAAGAAGACATGCACTATAATCTCTTCTCCACTCTCTTCCTGCCTGCCAACTAGTTCTGTGCCAACTCAGACTTACCTCTTGAACTCATTTATTAAGTTTTTACTGTATGTTGGTCTACAAGTTAAATCAAGCAGATACAATATTTGAGAATTATTTTATAAGAAACTACATATTCTAGTCACAAATATTCTAATAACATAGAAAGTAAACTGATATTTAAAGATAGTAAAATTCAAAGTGACCATTTCTTTAAAAATTACATCAATTTAAATGTCACTAGAGATACGGATCCATTAAAAGACAAATATCTATCTCAAAGGTAATAAATTAAACAAAAATATTGGTATTTAAGCATTCTTCTTTCACAAACAAAAAAATATGCATTGTGAGTCTTTCTTATATATTTCCCTTAGCATCCTATTTTGATATTTAAATAAAAACAAGAATTTTGCTCTAAATTGTTCCTCACAATTGATACTCTTTTTATATTACATTTGAAGTTGGTTGACTAAGCATAAGAAAGGTGTTCTGACCACCCAAGTGCAGCAAGCTTTTTCTCCATGATTAACTTCAATCCATTAACACTCTCCACAGTCAAATGAGTATTGGAGTCTAAAGACAAATGGGTACAAATTGTTATAGAGCTCTTTCTCCCCATGGGCTAGGTTGCTGATGGAGAAAAGAATGTGGATCAAGGGTGGAGAATAGGAAGTGAGAGACCCTAAAAAGAGCCTGCCTCACAGAAAACCACAGGCTCCTGGGGTGAAGGCCAATATCAATTCACTATATTGGGAGCTAGTTTTCATAAAGTAGGCCAGGACAGTCTAAGAGATACACAAATAAAGTAATTTCTTCCATGGCTGGAAACCAGTGGTCTTCCTGATGCTTTGAAGCAAACCCAATATAAGACTGTTTTCTATCCCATGTAGGACTATTGTCAATAAAGGGATGTCACCAAATGGACTGGGGTTCAGTGAATACACAAAGGGAAAGCTCCACATATCTAAAGGGCTCAAGTAGCCAGGAAAAGAAAACTAAATTTCATGTTGAGTTGAATAAATAAGATAAGAAATGGCCTACTTAAATTTAACAATATTGAGAGTAGGGGCATGATGGCAGAGAAGTAGGAGACCTTATTTCAACTGGTCCCATAAAGTGGGCTAATTATCTATCAGAACACTCTGAACACTCATGAAATCAGCCTGAAATGTAGGATTATACACTTCTGGATCTCTATGAGGGCATAAGACTCCAGTGAAGAGGTAAAGCAGAGTGGGAATGATCAGACTGATATCAGAGGATAAACAGAGGGGGAGGGAGCCACCAGAAGGATCCATTGGAAAGTAATACTCCAATACAAGAGTGCCCTGTGATTGGGGACCAGCATTAACTTGGAGTCTGATTAAAAACACTCAAAAAGAGCATCAGATCTTAAGGGGCAACTGGTGGAATCTGGAGGTCATGGGCACAGGCCTAAGCCCATGGACCCAGGACGGCCACTGCCAGCAACCAGCTGTGCCAGAGAGAGAGGGGCTGAGACCCTGGGGTTGCTGGCTTGCATCATGGCTCAGCTGGGCATACTCCCACCCCGCATGAGGGAGTCTGGTGATGGCACCAGCCTGCGCTTATCTAGAACTTTTGAGCACTGCATGACTGGGGTCTGACCCACTTCTCACTGGCCCTGAGAAAGCTCCATCCTGGAGCTAGCTGGTGGTATCTAGGACAGGCCAAGGGTCTGGACTCTCCCAGCTTCAGTGCAATCACCCACAGAGCAACCTGAAGTCGGCAGTCCCAGCAAAGGTGGCCACCAGAAGTGGGCTTCCAGGGACCAATATCACTCATGGTTTTGGCAGGGGGGTGCAGAGAAAAGTGGGTGCTTCGGGCGACCCCTGAGACAGTGGGTGGGGATGTGCTCTGCCTGTGGGAGGTTGCACGGCTCAGTGGAGTTGTATCTCCTCAGTGGAGAGGGAGATCTGTGTGCTCTGGACCACCCAGAGGAGAGCAGACTGAGGCTTCTCTCTGAGGCAGAGGTCTGGGTGTAGTTTGCTTTCCTCTAAACCTCCAAAAAGCTGTAAAAAGCCACTAAAGAGAAACAAAACAAAACAAAACCTCCAGAGAATAAAAACCTAAAAAACCGGTTTCCACAGAGCCCAGACCCTTGATAGGGGACAGGAGGACTCAACCCAAGCAAGACTGCCTGAAAAACAATGTGGCAGGCCCCTCCACTAGAAAGCCAGCAAAAAGAATGAGAGGACAACCACCACAGTGTCCCCATAAAACTGTAAAACCCCAAGGTCAGGGGAAAACAATATATTAAGCTCCCAGTATTGCCCTAAAACCTGTATATTTCATAGATACAACTTCTATTTTTTATCTGTTCTCAGTATTCTTGTTCTGTTTAATTTTTTTTAACCTACTTACCATTACAACTAGAGATTTAATACAACATATTCCATAATAACCTATTAACTTGAACTTTTTTCATACATATACCTTTGTTTTGTTTTGCCTTTCTATTTTTTTAATATATATATAGATATAAGCTTCAAGGTAATCCTCTTTCCCTAATCAATTCTACCCCTATATATAAACCAGTTTTAATCTCCCTTTTTCTCTGGAAAGTTGAGTCCTTTAACAAAGATATCAAGATACACCCAGGAAGAATCAAAATAACCTTCCTCTCCCACATTGAGGATTTAGAACCAACCTCCCATCCTTTTCCTCTATCAGTGTTTCTGTGTATTTGTTTCTGTTCTGGTATTATATAAATCTTATCCTTGGGGTTCATTTTGGCTGGGTTCTTTTTTATTTCTTTTCCTTGTCATTTACTTTTATTTGTCTTTTTGTTTGCCCATTTTTGTTTGTATACCTTATTAATCTTACCTTTGGGGCCCATTCTGGTTGGGTCTCCTCTTTTTTTTTTTTTTTTTTTTTTTTTTTTTTTTTTTTTTTTTTTTTTTTTTTTTTTTTTTTTTTTTTTTTTTTTTTTTTTTTTTTTTTTTTTTTTTTTTTTTTTTTTTTTTTTTTTTTTTTTTTTTTTTTTTTTTTTTTTTTTTTTTTTTTTTTTTTTTTTTCGGTTTCTCTCTTTCCCTCTCTCTCTTTTTCTTTTTTCTTTCTTTTTTGGTGGTGACTTCCGATTGCTCAGAAGCATTGCAGGGTGCACCTTGCCTGGATCGTGGTTGATATATTCAGCTACACATCCCCTCAACCACCTCTCATCAAAATGACCAAGAGAAGGGATGCCCAACAGACAAAAAATTCAGAGACTGTGCCCGCTCCATCAGAGCTATTGAATGTGGACATAAACAGTATGTCAGAAAGGGAATTCAGGGTAACAATTACCCAAGCAATGGCTAGGTTGGAGAAAACCATTAATGACAACATGGAATCGATTAGGGAAGAAGTGAAAGCTTCCCGGGAAGAAGTTTAAAATGCTACCAATGAGATCCAATCTAATCTAAATTCTCTAACAGTTAGGGCAACCAAGGCAGAAGATAGAACTAGTGATCTAGAGGACAAACTGATATATAAAAAGGATCAGGAGGAGGCTGGGAACAAACAGTTTAGAAGCCATGAAAACAGAATTAAGGAAATAAATGACGCTATGAAATGGGGAATGGAACCAGTGTTCCTTTCCTAGAGGCAGAAAGATCACTCCCAAGATCAACAAATCTAGAAAGACTTCCAGACACTAGATTGTGAAACTGATGAATCATAATTTTAGACAAGAGCTCTTCAGAGCAGCTAGGGGGAAGAGATTCCTTACATACAAAGGAAGGTCCATCAGAATAATATCAGACCTGTCCACAGAAACCTGGCAAGCCAGAAAGAGCTGGAAAGACATATTCAGAGCATTAAATGAGAAGAACATGCAACCAAGAATACTTTATCCAGCAAGACTGACATTCAAAATGGATGGAGAGATAAAGAGCTTCCAAGACCAGCAAGGTTTAAAAGAGTATGCGAACACCAAGCCAGCACTACAAGAAATATTAAGGGGGGTTCTATAAAAGAAGAAAGAACCCAAGAATGTCATAGAAATTTACAGAGACAATCTACAGAAACAAGGGCTTCACAGGCAACATGATGTCAATAGAAACGTATCTTTCAATAATCACTTGCAATGTGAATGGCCTAAACACTCCCATAAAACAGCACAAGGTTGCAGATTGGATAAAACTACGGGACCCATCCATAAGTTGTCTACAAGAGACCCATTTTCAACCTAAGGATACATCCAGACTGAAAGTGAAGGGATAGAGAAATATCTTTCATGCCAATGGGCTTCAAAGGAAAGCTGGGCTAACAATTCTCATATCAGATAAATTAGATTTTAAACTAAAGACTGTAGTCAGAGATAAAGAAGGACACTACACCATTCTTAAAGGGCCTATCCACCAAGAAGATCTAAAATTGTAAATATTTATGCCCCCAATACAGGCACAGTTAACTACATAAGACAACTGTTAATCAAGATAAAGAGTCATATTGATATGAATACATTAATAGTAGATTAATAGACCTTAACATGCCTCTCTCAGTAATAGACAGATCATCCATGCAGAAAATCAATAAAGAAACAAGAGCATTGAATGACACATTGGGCCAGATGGACCTCATAGATATATACAGAACATTCCACCCAAAAACAACAAAATATTCATTCTTCTCAAGCACACATAGAATTTTCTCTGGAATAGACAACATACTGGGTCACAAATCAGGGCTCAACTGATACCAAAAGATTGAGATTATTCCCTGCATATTCTCAGACCACAATGCTTTGAAACAGGAACTCAACCACAAGAAAAAATTTAGAAGGAATTAAAACATTTGGAAGCTAAAGACTACCCTACTTAAGAATGTTTGGATCAACCAGGAAACCAAAGAAGAACTTTAACAATTCTCGGAAACCAATGAGAATGAAGACTCTTTGGTCCAAAACCTATGGGATGCAACAAAGGCTATCCTAAGGGGGAAATACATAGCCATCTGAGCCTCCCTCAAAAAAATTGAAAAATCCAGAATGTACCAGCTCTCTTTATACCTTAAAGAACTGGAGAATCAACAAAAAATTAAGCCAACCCCACAGACAAGAAGGGAAATAATCAAGATTAGAGCAGAGATCAATGAGATAAAACTAGCGATACAGTAGAACACATCAATGAAACTAGAAGCTGGTTTTTTGAAAGAATCAGTAAGATCAATAAACCATGGGCCAAACTAATCCAAAAGAAAAGAGAGAGGACCCAAATTAATAAAATTATGAATGAAAAGGGAGAGATCATGACTAAAACCAAGGTAATAGAAACAATCATCAGAAATTATTATCAACAGTTATATGCCAAAACGTTAAGCAACCTAGATGAAATGGATACATTCCTGGAAACCTATAAACTTCCAAAACTAAATCAGGAAGAAATTGACAACTTGAATAGACCAATATCTAGTAACGGGATTGAAGCAGTGATCAAAAAACCTCCCAAAAAATAAGAGCCCAGGACCTGACAGATTTCCTGGAGAATTCTACCAAGCATTCAAATAAGAAATACCTATTCTTCTGAAGCTGTTTCAAAAAATAGAAACCAAAGGAAAACTTCCAGACTCATTTTATGAAGCCGGCATTACTCTGATCCTCAAACCAGGCAAAGACTCCACCAAAAAGGAGAATTTCAGACTAATATCCCTGATTAATATGGATGCCAAGAATCTCAACAAGATTCTAGCTAATAGGATCCAACAGTACATTAAAAAGGTTATACCCACCATGACCAGATGCGATTTATTCATGGAATGGAAGGGTGGTTCAACATTCACAAATCAATCAATGTGACAGAACGAATCAATAAGAGAATAGAGAAGAACCACATGGTCCTCTCAATTGATGCAGAAAAGCATTTGGCAGGATACAGCATCCATTCCCGATTAAAACATTTCAGAATATAGGGATAGAGGGAACATTCCTCAACTTCATAAAATCTATCTATGAAAAACCCACAGCAAATATCATGCTCAATGGGGAAAAGCTGACAGCCTTTCCTCTGAGATCAGGAACATGATAAGGATGTCCACTCTCGCCACTCTTGTTCAACATAGTACTAGAAGTTCTAGCAAGAGCAACCAGACAACAAAAAGAAACAAAATGTATTCAAATTGGCAATGAAGAAGTCAAACTCTATCTATTCACAGATAACATGATACTTTATATGGAAAACCCAAAAGACTCCACCCCCAAGCTACTAGAACTCATACAGCAATTCAGTAATGTGGCAGGATACAAAACCTATGCACAGAAATCAGATGCTTTCTTATACACTAACAATGAAAATATAGAAAGGGAAATGAGAGAATTGATTCCATTTACTATAGCACCAAGAACCATAAGATACATGGGAATAAACCTAACTAATGAGGTAAAGGATCTGTACTCGAGGAACTACAGAACACTCATGAAAGAAATTGAAAAAGACACAAAAAGATGGAAGAGACTTCCATGACTATAGATTGAAAGAATAAACATTGTTAAAATGTCTATACTGCCTAGAACAATCTCTACATTCAGTGCCATCCCAGTCAAAATTCCACTGGCATTTTTCAAAGAGCTGGAACAAACAATCCCAAAATTTGTATGGAACCAGAAGAGACCCTGAATTGCTAAGGAAATGTTGAAAAAGAAAAACAAAACTGGGGGCATCACATTGCCTGATTTCAAGCTTTACTACAAAGCTGTGATCACCAAGACAGCATGGTACTGGCACAAAAACAGACACATAGACCAGTGGAACAGAGTAGAGAGCCCAGATAAGGACCCTCAACTCTATGGTCAAATGATCTTCGACAAAGCAGGAAAAAAAATACAGTAGACAGTCTCTTCAATAAATGGTGCTGGGCAAATTGGACAGCTATGTGTAGAAGAATGAAACTCGACCATTCTCTTACACCGTACACAAAGATCAACTTGAAATGGATAAAAGACCTCAATGTGAGACAGGAATCCATCAGAATCCTAGAGGAGAACATAGGCAGTAACCTCTTTGATATCAGCCACAGCAACTTCTTTCAAGATATGTCTCCAAAGGCAAAGGAAACAAAAGCGAAAATGAACTTTTGGGACTTCATCAAGATCAAAAGCTTCTGCACAGCAAAGGAAACAGTCAAC
>PISX010013386.1:0-44455 GCA_004024625.1 Mellivora capensis | reverse complement strand
CTCACAAATGACACTACAAAGGGCTGATATCCAAGATCTATAAAGAACTCCTGAAACTCAACACTCACAAAACAGATAATCATGTCAAAAAATGGGCAGAAGACATTAACAGACACTTCTCCAAAGAAGACATACAAATGGCTAACAGACACATGAAAAATCATCATCATTATCCATCAGGGAGATTCAAAGCAAAACCACATTGAGATACCACCTTACACTAGTTAGAATGGCCAAAATTAACAAGACAGTAAACAACTTGTGTTGGAGAGGATTTGGCTAAAGAGGAACCCTCTTACACTGTCGGTGGGGATGCAATTTGGTGCAGCCACTTTGGAAAACAGTGTGGAGATTCCGCAAAAAATTAAAAATAGAGCTACTCTATGAATGTGCAATTGCACTACTGGGTATTTATCTCAAAGATACAGATGTAACGAAAAAAAGAGCCATCTGTACTCCAATGTTCATAGCAGCAATGGCCACAGTCGCCAAACTGTGGAAAGAACCAAGATGCCCTTCAACATACGAATGGATAAAGAAGATATGGTCCATGTATACAATGGAGTATTATGCCTCCATCAGACAGGATGAATACCCAATTTCTGTATCAACATGAATGGGACTGGAGTGAAATAAGTCAGCCGAGAGAGTCAATTATCATAGGGTTTCACTAGCTTGTGGAGCATAAGGAATAACAAAGAAGACATTGGGAGGTGGAGAGAAGTGAGTTGGGGGACATCAGAGGGGGAGACAAACCATGAAAGAATGTGGACTCTGAGAAACAAACTGAGGGTTTTGGACAGAGGGGGATGGGGGGTTTGGGTGAGCCTGGTGGTGGGTATTATGGAGGGTGCATATTGCATGGATCCCTGGGTGTGGTGCATAAACAATGAATTTTGGAACACTGAAAAGAAATTTTTTAAAAAAGAATGAAAAAAAAAACAATATTTAAGAGTACACAGATAAAAAATGTAAAAAAATACTTTCTAGACTTAAAACATAATTTCCCAGACCAGTAATTCTATGGGTGAATTGTAGAGAATTGCCACTGTGAAGCATCAAATTAGTGGTCTAGACAATTAAGTGCAATGAATGTATCAAAACATAGACCAAATATATAGAAGGTTGGAAATTATGAGTGAAATAAGAGGCATAATTGTCTCATATTCTTGCTTGGTAGATAAATGAGTCATTTATACTTAGGAATAAAGTTTGACCAAATGCTCCCAATTGTCCACTACTTAGCCACTGAACTTTGACTTGACCAAACTTTAGGCATGCTTTTCTCCTCCTCTAGACTCCTAAACTTTGGCTTTTTCATATGTTTGAGCAAGGACAAAAGCACTCAGATGCACAAAATCCCTCCTTAATTGATGTTCTGAGAATCTGCTGAGCACATAAATATTATTTCCCGTTAAAGTGCCCAAATTTGCTACCTGCTTACCCCACACATTTGGCCTCCTCATCCACAAAAGCATTGCTGGTCCTCCTTACTCTTTTCTGTAAAAGAAAGACTTCTGCCAAGAAAGATAGTTTGACTTCTTCTCTGCCAATTTGGATGTCTTTTATTTCATTTTGTTGTCTGATTGTTGAGGCTAGGATTTCTAGTACTATGTCAAACAACAGTGATGAAAGTGGACATCCCTGCCATGTTCCTAACCTTAAGGGAAAAGCTCTCAGTTTTTCCCCAGTGAGCATGATATTATCTGTGGGTTTTTATATATGGACTTTATGATGTTGAGCTATGTTCTGTCTATTTATACTTTCTTGAGTATTTTTATCAAGAAAGATGCTGTATTTTGTCAAATGTTTTTTCTGCATCTATTGAGAGGTTTGTATGGCTCTTACACTTCCATTTATTAATGTGGTGTTTCACATCAATTGATCTGAAGATATTAAACCACCCTGCAGCCAAGAAATAAATTCCACTTGGTCATGGTGAATAATCCTTTTAATGTACTGTTGGATTCCATTAGATAGTATCTTGATAAGAATTTTTGTATCCATGTTCATCAGAGATATTGGTCTGTAATTCTTTTAGTGGGGTCTTTGTCTGGTTTTGGAATCAAGGTAATGTTAGCTTCATAGAATGAATTTGGAAGTGTTTCTTTCATTTCTTTTCTTTTTTTTTTTGGAACAGTTTCAGTAGAATGATTATTTATTCCTTTTTATTTTATTTTTAATTTTTTAATTTAAATTCAATTTAGTTAACATATAGTATATTATTAGTTTCAGGGATAGAATTTAGGGATTCATTAGTTACATATTAACACCCAGTGCTTATTACATCAAATGCTCTCCTTAATGCCCATCACCCAATTACCCCATCAGCCTATCCACCTCCACTCTAACAACCCTCAATTTGTTCCCTATAGTTAAGAGTCTCTTATATTTTGCCTCCTTTTCTGTTTTTATCTTATTTTATTTGTCCTTATTCTTCCTTATGGCCATGCGTATTGTTTCTTAAATTCCATGAGTGAAATAATATAGTATTTCTCTTTCTCTGACTGACTTATTTCACTTAGCATAGTATCCTCTAGTTCCATCCACCTTGTTGCAAACGGCAATTTTTCATTTTTTGATGGCTGAGTAGTATTCCATTGTGTGTGTGTGTGTGTGTGTGTGTGTGTCAAGTCTTCTTTATCCATTCATCTGTTAATGGACATCCAGACTCTTTCCATAGTTTGGCTGCTATAAATATTAGCATGCATGTGCCCCTTTGAATCACTATTTTTTATCCTTGGATAAATATCTAATAGTGCAGTTGTTGGATCATAGGGTAGCTCTATTTTTATCTTTTTGAGGAACCTCCGTATTGTTTTCCACAGTGGCTCATATTAATTCTTAAATGTTTGGTAGAATCCCACAAGAAAGCCATCCATCCATGGACTCTTGTTTTTTGGGGAATTTTTGATTACTGATTCTATTTCTTTGCTTGTCATGGGTCTGTTCAGATTTTCTATTTCTTACTGTTTCACTTTTGGTAGTTTATGTTTCTAGGAATTTTTCTGTTTCTTCCAGATTGCCTAATTTGTTGGCATATACTTGCTCATAATATTCTATTTTAATTACTTGTATTTCTGTGGTGTTGGTTGTGACCTCTCCTGTTTCATTCATGATTTTATTTATTTGGATCCCTTCTCTTTTCTTTTTGATAACTGCAGCCAGGGGTTTATCAATTTTGTTAATTCTTTCCAAAAAACCAGCTTTAAGTTACATTGATGTGTTCTAAAATTTGTTCTTTTTTCTGTATCATTTATTTCCACTCTAATCTTTATTATTTCCCTTCTCTTGCTGGATTTAGGATATATTTGATTCTTTCCTCAGTCCCTTTAGTGTAAGATTAGGTTGTGTATTTGAGACTTTTCTTGCTTCTTTAGGAAGACCTGTATGTATGCTATATATTTTCTTCTTAGGGCTGCCTTTGCTGCATCCCAAAGGTTTTATACTGCTGTGTTTTCATTTTCATTTGCTTCCATGTATTTTAAACTCTTCTTTAATTTCCTGGTTAACCCACTCATTCTTAGTAAGATGTTCTGTAACCTCCATGTATTTGTGATCTTTCCAGTTTTTTTCTTGTGGTTGAATTCAAATTTCATAGCATTGTGTTCTGAAAATATACATAGTATGATCTCAGTCTTTTTGTACCAGTAGAGGCCTGATTTGTGACCCAGTATGTAATCTATTCCATGTGCACTCAAAAAGAATGTGTATTCTGCTGTTTTAGGATGAAATGCTCTGAATATATCTGGTAAGTCCATCTGACTCAGTGTATCATTCAAAGCTCTTATTGCCTTGTTAGTCTTCTGCTTGGATGATCTGTCCATTGCTATGAGTGGGGTATTAAATTCCCCTATTATTATATTATTATCAATGAATTTCTTTAAGTTTGTTATTAATTGATTTATATATTTGTCTGCTTGCAAGTTAGGGGCATAAATATTCACAATTGTTAGATCTTGTTGGATAGACCCCTTTAGTATGATATAGTGTCTATAGTGTCCTTCTTCATCTCTTATTATAGTCTTTGGTTTAAAATCTAGTTTGTCTGGTATAAGTATGGGTACTACAGCTTTCTTTTGATGACATGATACTCTATGTAGAAAACCTGAAAGACTCTGGCAAAAACTTGCTATAACTGATACAAGAATTCAGCAAAGTCTCAGTATATAAAATCAATGCACAAAAGTCTGTTGCATTTCTGTACACCAATAATTAAACAGCAGAAAGAGAAACCAAGGAATCAACCCCATTAACATTTGCACCAAAAATATAAGATACCTAAGAATAAACCTAACCAAAATGTGTACTCTGAAAACTACAGAATCCTAATGAAAGAAATAGAGACAAAGAAATGGAAAAAAACATTCCATGCTCATAGATTAGAAGAACAAATATTGTTAAATTGTATATCCTACTTAAAGCAATCTACACATTCAGTGCAGTCCTTATCAAAATAACACCAGCATTTTTTACAGAGCTGGAATAAACAATTCTAACATTTGTATGGAACTTGAAAAGACCCTGAATAGCCACAATAATGTTGAAAAAGAAAACCAAAGCTGGGGGCATCACAGTTCCATACTTCAAGCTGTAATCATCATGACAATATGGTACTGGCACAAAAACAGACACATAGATCAATGGAACAGAATAGAGAACCCAGAAAAAAACCATCAACTATGTGGTCAACTAATCTTCAACAAAGCAGGAAAGAATATCCAATGGAAAAAAGAAAGTCTCTTCAACAAATGGTGTTTGAAAAATTGGGTGATAGGCATTAAGGAGGGCTCTTTCTTGTAATGAGCACTGGGTGTTATATGTAAATAATGAATCAGTAAATTCTATCCCTGAAACTGATAATACACTATATGTTAACTAACTTGAATTTAAATAAAACCTAAAAAAAACCCCTTTTCTTTTTTGATTTGACGTGTTTGCAGATCTTGAGGTTGAAGTATTTTCCATACTGCAATAGCCTTTATTATTATTATTAACATGTAATGTATTATTTGCCCCAGGGGTACAGGTCTGTGAATTATCAGTCTTACACATTTCACAGCACTCACCATAACATATAGCCTTCCCAATGTTCATAATCCAGCCACCCTATTACTACCCCTCACCCTCCGCAACCCCTCAATTTGTTTCATGAAATTAAGAGTGAATAACCTTTATTTACTTGATCTGGACTTGCATTTATTTGACATTTTATGGTCTGTGGCTTGAAGTGCTGAATACGCCTTGGATCCCACTGTCTTCAGGTACTCATGGAGGCTCCTCATATATTTTGTGTCCTTCCTGGCTAGGGAAACATGGTAAGTCAGAGCCATGGGATAATTGTTATAATACTGTAAGCTATATTGATTCTGTTAAGCAGTGCTTTTCTCTGTTAGTTTCTGTTTGAATGAGAATCTTCTTAAACTGAAGAATCTTGGCTTTTCTTGAATGGGGATTTAAACCCTGACTCTTTCTGTTGAGTAGGACTCTTACTGCCATTCTTTCCTTCTAATATCTCTACAAATGGCAAAATTTCTTTAAAGATAATTGGACACTACAATGAAGTTTTGCAAAACTTGGGATATCCTTACAATGGTGCATCTAAGAACTCTGCCTTCCCATCAGTTCTTATTCTTCCTTCACCTTGTGTTGTTTTGTTTTGTTTTATCACTTTCAACCTTTCTTTCAGTTCCCTAAAATCTTTTCATCTGTCCTCACTCAACACGCTTATCCTTTTTTTTCCTTTCTTTTCCCTCATGCCAAAGTCTTTCTTCATTTAGTCCAGATTTGTATTTATTTGACTTTTTTTTTTAGTAGTGCTGAGACTTGGAGTGCTAACATCCTTTGGATCCCATGGTCTTCACCCTGGTATTCATAAAGGCTTTTCTCTTCTTAGTCAAACCCCTCAGCCTCCTGCTACCACTCAAACTTTAGGACTCTGCCTCATCAGGGGCTTTCAAGGGATCCAGAGACTCCAAGAGCAACCATCTGAAGCCAAAATAATTAATTGGAAATAGGCTAGACATTATGTCTTCTGAGATGGGCTTTGGAAAAGCCCAAATGGACAACTGAACTCTCCTCAGTCCCTCAAGCAAAATTTCACCCAGAGTTTCCATAAGAGTGCATATTAGAATGAAAACAATGTTAAAAGTCTCTTCTCTAAATATCAGTAGAGCATCAATTCTCATATTTAACTACATACCCACAACTTATTTCGTCCTCCATAAACATAATCTTTATAAAAATGTAAATGTGAGGCAAGGATGAGAGACAGTTCTTTGATATAAACCAGTGAATTTTACATTTCTATGCTTGTACATGACTCACGACTAACTTATCACAACTTTAAACTCGACTTGTGTGTGTATGTGCATGTGTATGCATGAATGTGCAAGGATGTATGTGTGTGCGTGTGTATTTCCCCCTATCTTCAGAGGGTATTACCAAATTAGATTATAAAATCCCTTAAGAAATTTCTTTTTTTTCTTTTCTTTTTTTTTTTTTTTTTAAAGAAAGGCAGACTGCCACGTGCAGCGCCTCATTTGGATGTGTCTGGAGTCTTGGAAGTTTGACTACCCTATGTTCTCCTACAAATGGACCTTGAGAGCTTGTTTGGAGGTTCTAGCAGGGGAGCGCAGCTACTCGTATACCCTTGACTGAAGAACGGTCCTCTCCTCTATCGGGGGAGGTCGTCCTCTTCGACCGAGCGCGCAGCTTCGGGAGGGACGCACATGGAGTGGTGAGGGAGGAAGGGGACACCCGCCTAGCCAGCCAGATCAGCCGAATCAACCCTGGCGATCAATGGGGTGACAGATGTTGCAGCCAGATCGCCCTCACATCCCCTTAAGAAATTTCTATTGTGATTGGCTTAGGAATAATAAGTGCTTATATAAATTACATATTACTAAAATTTTTAGAAATAAAAAAATAACCTCCTAATAAACAATGTTTTAAAAAGATCATTTCTTCTATAAATGATGTTGGGAAAACTGTACAACTACATGCAAAGAATGAAACTGGACCACATTTAACATCATGTACAAAAAATAAACTCAAATGGGTTAAAGACCTGAAACCATGAAATCTGAAAATCCTAGAGGACAACATAAGGAGTAATTTCTGTGACATTAGCCATAACAACATTTTCTAGATATGTCTCCTAAGGCATGAAAAACAAAGGTGAGAAATAAACTATTGAGACTACATCAAAATAAAAAGCTTTTGCACAGCAAAGGAAACGATCAACAAAAATGTGACCTACTGAATTGGAGAAGATATTTTCAAATGACATATCTCATAGGGGGCTAATATCCAAAATATATAAAGAACTTATATACTCTACACCAAATAAAACAAGCAGCCTGATTAACAAATGGGCAAAGGATAAGAATAGATGTTTTTCCAAAAGAAGACCTTCAGATGGCCATAGATACATGAAAGATGCTCAACATCACTCATCATCAAGGAAATGCAAATCAAAACCACAATGAGATATCACCTCACACCTGTGAGTATAGCTAAAATAAAAAAGACAAGAAACAACAAGTATAGGTGAGAATGTAGAGAAAAAAAACACTTGCACACTGTTAATAAGAATGTAAATTGCTACCATCACTGTGGAAAACAGTATGGACATTCCTCAAAAAATTAAAAACAAAAATACCACATGATCCAATAATTTAACTATAAAGTATTTACCCAAAGTAAGCAAAATGCTAGTTCAAAGAGATATATGCAACCTTATGTTTGTTACAGCATTATTTACAATAGCCAAGATATGGGAGCAACCTGTGTTCCAATAATTTAACTATAAAGTATTTACCCAAAGTATTTACCCAAAGTAAGCAAAATGCTAGTTCAAAGAGATATATGCAACCTTATGTTTGTTACAGCATTATTTACAATAGCCAAGATATGGGAGCAACCTGTGTTCATCAATAGATAAAAAGATAAGGAAAATGTGTGAGAGAGATATATATATGTATATTTATATTATTTATATTATATATTTATATATATATTATATATATTATATAATTATATTATATATATATAATTTATATATAATAAATTTATATATTATATATAAATATATAATATAATAAAATATATTATATTATATATTTATATATTTATATTATATTTATATTATATTATATATTAGTGTATATAAAATACAAACACACATTTTTATTATATTTGGACATGTTTGCCCTAAATTTATATAGGTATACTGATTGAATAAGTTACTATTATATCTTTTAGATGTTTAAGATTATAAAAAATATCTGTTTTAACACATTAAAATATTTTTTAACAAGTTAAATCCTTACTATGATAAATTCTATATCAACAGTAATTATGTTTATAAAAGCCAACTTGAAATTTAAAAATATTTTCAAGATCATTTCATAACTTAAAATCTTTGACTCACACTAAATTAATGTATATTTATTAAATATCTAGATCACTTCTAAAAAAGATAAAGAATGTTTTTAAATTTTTGAAATTTTTGCTTCTAGTTTTTACAATTCAAATGAATTTTATAGTTCAAGTTTTACATATTTGGGTTTGTTAATAAACATGTTCATTTTTATTGATTAAAAAGCTACATATAAAAAATCAGTATTGCTATAAAAAATATAAAATACATATTTACAAATTCTGTTCACCTACAGCAAAATGCTAATGCATAAGAGTTTAAAATATCTAACTCGTAGTTTTCTATATAAAATAAAAATTACTATAATTTAAAATTATAATATCTATATAAGTAATACTTTACTAGGAAAAATAATGATATAAGCAACTTGATATTAAAGATATATAAGATATGACTTTACTAAAAAGAATATTTTACCCTAAAATAAAATGACTCATTGTTCCAAAAACATGTGACAAAATCTATATAATACAAAAATTATAAAAGTATCCCTCAATATTTTGTCACAGTCAGTGCTCATTAATATTTGAAAGGTTTATTATATAAGATTTTTAAAATTAGTATCAAATATTATACAGATACAAAACTAAAATTTGTTTTTCTCTCTTTTAAAATGACAACACTTTCTTAGATTATTGATATGTCCTTCATAAGAAATTGTGAAAATAAGATTTTCTTTGTCTTCTGGGTAATCTCTTAAATGGCAAACATTCTGTGTTTTATCAGAATATTTTTCTGTGCTTTATGTTGACTTTATTATTATATCTTGATTATTTAAAAAAATCACGTTTTCCCACTGTCATATTGAAAATTCAAAGTTCAACTACCGTTGCTTACAAGAAAGACATTTAGACCTAAGTAATAAAGAAAAATTGGCAATGAAATGTTAGCAAGTATATCAAGCAAGTGTAATAAAATTAAATGTAGAATTGATAATATTACTATGAGATTAGGTGAAATCTGTGCAAAAAAAAGCAGTAAGTAGAATATAATGTAATAAAATAATGTGATATGAAGTATAATTTATTAATTGTTAGAACAGAAATAAATCTATAGATTCTAAAAATAGAGTAGAAACACATATCAACCCCCCAAAATACTAGAAGGAATTATTAAATACAATTATAATGGAATCCATTAATATACCTTTCTTAGAATTAAACATGTAAGTTGACATAACTAGTGATTTTACATGTGTTTTGTGCGTGTGTGCTATTTTATTTTTGCTATGTACTAAACTGTGTCCTCCCAAAATTCATATGATGAAGTCCTATCCCCCAATTTCATGGCATTTGGAAATGGGGCCTTTGAGCGGTAGTTAGGTCATGAAGGTACAGGCTACATGGGAGAATTGGTGCCCTAATAAGAAGAGACCCTAGAGAGATTGCTCTCTGAGTGCCATAGGAAAAGATGTCTGTCTACAAGCAGGAAAATGGCCTTCACTAGGAATCCAATCTAGCAGCACCATGACATAGGACTTCTCAGCCTCCAGAATTTGAGAAATGTCTATTGTTTAATCCATCTAGTCTATAGTATTTTAGTAGAGTAGCCTGAGCTGAAAAAGTAATTTTATTTTGTTTTGTTGTATAAAAGCTTCCCCCCACTAATATTTTGTGTTCAAATTCACTGCTAATTAAGGGAATGAAAATTAGATTAACAATGAACTATGATAGCATGCTCACCAGAATGGAAAAGTTAAAAGGAATGGTAATATTTTTGCTGCCATGGATTAAGACAAAAGTTAACTTTCATGTTTTGCTGTTAGAAACTAGAAATACCTTAAGATTTTTGCAAAGCAGCCTGTAACATCTATTATAATTTATTATTTGAAATGCATGTACATTTTGACCCATCACTTCCACTTCTTAGAAATAAAAGCATAACATTCAACTGCATAATTGGTTATCATGGAGAAAATAATGGAAACAAAAACAATCATTCTTAGGAAAAAAACTGATTGATTAAGTTGTGGTATATCCAGATAATGTAGCATTTTGACTGCTTCTTTGTTTCTTCCATTCATTAATATTGCCCATTTTTATTTAGGAGTATTATGTGTCAAACAATTCTGTATTTTGATAATATAGTGGTAAATAAAGATCTCTGACTTCACTAAGTTCACAATCATCTAGTATGTGTGGGGTGGGGAAAGGGAGGGAGGGAGGGAGAGAGAGAAAGAGAGAGAATAAACCAAATAAACAAGTAGATTTTTACTATAGTAGGTATTGTAAAATGTTATGAAGGAAAAATGAAAATGGAAATGAAATAGGGAATATAATATGGGTTGGTTTACAAATTAAATATGATGGAGTCAGGAAAGAACTCACTCAGAGGATGTGTAGATCTGAGGAATTGAGGAAATTAGCCATTTTTCTTCTAGTGATTTGTCTTGCCTGTTTTAATAGATTACTTCCTTTTGGAAATTTACTCCTAATTAGTCTCTAACCTTACAAGTAGTATAAATAATCCTATACCCAGTTTTTCATTTGCTTTCCAATGATATTCATCACCTAAGAGTTTCTTGTAAATAACCCACTATATTGAGAATGCCTCATTTCTGGAAAAAAGAAGCTGGAAAGGGAAATTATATTTATAAACATGTACAATTAACTAGGCAATATGGTGAATGTACTACAAGCTCTCCTTTTATCCATCTTCAAATATGGGGGGAAATCACTAATCTAAACTTAAGGTCAAAGGAGAAATTTGAGATCAAGAAATTTTTTAAAAAAGAGTAAAAAAAATAAAAATATTCAAGTATGGGAATTGGTAGGATAGGTGTAGACATGAATTTTAAAAGCTCAATATGCTAGGATCTGGAACAAATTTTATCCTACCCTAGATATTGTTGCTTTATTAATACAAGGCCAAATATACTCTATTCTTTCTATTAAATGACATTAGTCATTTTACTTACACTCACAGCATCCAAAAACTTAATGTCTACCAAAAGTGTAATCCATAATTCCAAAGACAAACCTAAAAAACACTCCTAAAGAGCAGGGACAGGACAATAATTTTTTTCTGACATTCATAAGAAGAAACCTATATACATAGTCATCACACATCCAAAGATAATTATTATGTCTATCAGTGATAGCTGAATTAGTTTAACTAAAAAGAATTATTAAATTATTTAAGGACATATATAAGATTCATAAATATAAAAGGTTGGGATTATAGAAAAATTCTTGATGAGAAGAAAAAAAAGTGAGATATCTTGGGAAATACAGGTTATAGATAATCATGCCCATCTATGAAATGATTTTGTTAGAAAGTGGTATTTGAGGATTGCAAGGTAGAGTGAATGGGTCATGTCACAAATGAGCAAAGAAGGGAACACTTGGGACTTTGTCAACTATAAGAGACTGCTTCTAATTACTATCCTGCCACCACTTGTATTTTAGAGAAAATACTTCAATCTTTGAAAGCTCCCCAAATTAAGCTTATATTTCAATATCTTTGTTTTACATGTATTAAATGTGTATTTTTTTATAAATAAAAAAAACAAAAGATGAAAAGTTCATAAAATTTTCATGACAAGTGTTTTATTTCAATTGCCATTTTCTACTTCTAAGGAATTAGAAAACACTCTGAGGAAATTATACAGATGATAAAAGAATAATATAATCTTCATAAGGCTCTTATTTTCTTCTTTTTTTTTTTTATGAATTTGACTTGCACTGTGCCCTTGAAAGCATCCTTTTTGTCTACTGGCTTTGCTAGATCAAAGTAGAAATATCTGCAAATCTATCATGAAAAGGGTAACCTGTGGAGGAATGGGGGCTAATTGTGTCTGTAAAATCTCAAGTACTCTACTAATCTTACTTTTATTTCCTGTATTGTTTTATTCTTTCCCACTGCTATCAAAACACTGAAAAATATTCCTATACTTTCACTTCAACTGCCACTTAATGTCTCTGAGGGACTATTTCTTTTTTTTAACCAATCACAAATGTTTTATTTCCTTGCAAAATACTATGAGTGTGTTTGGAAGTAGGCACAACGTTCTGATTTTTGTCCAGCATCTAAACAAAGAATACATTTTGAAATATATGCTTTGATTTAAGTGATTCACTGAAAATAAAATCCCATATCAAAGACAAGGGCACACGAAATTTAGAAATCTTACTGCTTCTCTCAGGCCTCAGTAGTGCTTTTGTCTTCTTGTTTTGGCTTCCGCTTTCATGAAGGGCCTTGAACCAGTCCCGCAATCTGTTTGCCACTTCCCTGAACTCCAGGTCACTGCATGCTGAAAACAAAGAGAAATGACTCAAATCTTGAATAATAATAGCATAATGCCAATGCTAGTTCTCACATTATTCCAAGAACTGAAAAGTAACAATAATAAAAAATGTAATACAATTTTAAGTATGTTTCAGCTTTTTAAAAAGGAAAAATAAATATGTTTCAAATATAACTAGACGTAAGATGATGATAACGTTTTGTTCAATAAAGGAAAATTACTAGTGAAATTCTATTTCCACTCCTCAGTGGAATATACCACTTGATAGAATGTTTTTATTGTTAGAGAGCCTGAGTGGCTCAGTGGGTTAAAGCCTCTGCCTTCAGCTCAGGTCATGATCCCAGGGTCCTGGGATTGAGCCCCGAATTGGGCTCTCAGCTCAGCGGGGAGCTTGCTTCATCCTCTCTCTCTCTGCCTGCCTCTGCCTACTTGTGATCTCTCTCTGTCAAATAAATAAATAAAATCTTAAAAAAAAAAAAATGTTCTTATTGTTAATATCACATACATTCAGTCATACTATTTGTGAACTGAACACTTTTGTTTTGTAAGAAGGTAGATGATCTGGGGAAATAAAGGGTTGAAAATCCAAAATGAATATTTACATACTTATTATTGACCATAGCTATTATATGCTATGATTTTGTAAATCTGCATTAGTATATTAAATCCACATAGGAATTATCAATTATAAATATATGCTGTCTCTATTTGCTTTAACCCTATATATATATATATTTTAAGCATAGAAAAGGAAAAGCTCTCTTATTGAACATGAGGAATGATTGTAAAATATTTAAGAAAATAATATAAACTTCTCTTAAGAAAGGTGTTAGTAACTTTGACATTTGGAGCTTAAATTAATTCCTCTTTTTAAAAACTATTGTTACCTACCAATAATTATATTCTCTAGTATAGTCTCTACCATAAAGAGTAGTAGAATATATTATATATATTTATGTGTTCATGTGTGAGAGATCAATGTTAAAATGTGGTATGTCAAATTTAGTCATTTGTTGCCAAAATATTTTAAAAATATAAGGAATACTTATTTCCATTGTTTGGAGGGCATCATTACTGTAGGGCTAATTCTTCTGCATGCAGCATATATGCAATTTCCTGAACTGGTAAGTATTCTTTAATAGTACTCTTGTTCATTTTGTTAAAGAAAAAAAAACTTACATGCAGATTTATAAATGTTACATTACATTTAATATAAACTACATTTTGTCACTATGTATTATACATAACATATATAATAAATATAATGCAATATAATTTAAGATCACTTGCTAATACTAAAGGGAATCAAATTTGATTAATAGGACTTTCCAAGTACTCAGTAGGGTGGCTGGTCCATACCAGCAAAGCGTTCTGATATTTTAGAACAGTAGAGGCAAAAAAAGGTCCCACAAGTTGTCATGGGGAAGAGAAACAAAAGTTGTCATGTGCAAAGAATAAGGAATCAGGATGTTTTCATTTTTTCATTAGCAACACTGGCAATCAGAAAGACAACTGAGAAATTGCTTCGTATTTTAAACTGAGAATTCTATGTCCAGAAAAATCGTGTGAGTGAATAAGCTAAAGGGATGTTTTGATATACAAGATTAAAGAAAAAACCTAACCACCCCACCCCCATAAGTCTCTTTAGGAAGCTCCTGGGGGATGTGATACAGCAGAAAGAGAACTAAGAAAGAGGATGGCTGAGCCACAGGAAATAAAAGATTTAAGAGAGAAGTGAAAGTAATTTTTAGGAGGAGGTTAAAGAGTAATCCAAGAATGCATGTTGCAAGCCAAAAGTGGAGGCAGATGGTAGTAGATTTGAAAATCCTTGTTTGAGGACAGAGCAATGTACAGAATTCCTCTCTATTCATCCATCCAAGGAAAACAGTGAGCTATAGTGAAAGTCCCAGAAAACATCATTTTTACTGATAAGATCTACAATGGCTGAGACTGAGGGATAAGGCAATACATAGTGTGCTCCTAGTATGAATATTTACAGTGTAGCCCAGTATCTGTATTTATACAAACAACTAGGCAAGAGTCTTCTAATGCTATAAACTGCTATGCTATGGAATACAAAAGCCCACTTGAAAAAAAAGGAATTCTTCTACATACACATATGTCTCTGGGAGGATATATATAAAGTGAATAATACTAATTATCTCTAGTTTGAGGAACTGGATGAATATAGGAAAGTGATATGAGAGAGTCTTATTTTTACCATTCATTTTTTCTTTTTGAGTTGTGTGCTTTCCACCTGTATTAATATTCACAAATAAATTTAAAATGAAAAATTTCTTTCAAAAATTTACCATGCATTAACCCCCAACCTAGTAATCCCTTTTCTTAAAAATGATCATACAGTATACTACATATACACCAACTAATTTAAGTTCTAAAATATTATTTATTCAGCACTTTTATAACAGCAAGTATGTTCACAACAGAATTGTCCCTCAGCTGTGGCCTGGTGAGATTAGTCAGGTATATCCATCCAATGAAGGCTGTATAAGTCTTTAATAAAGTTTAGAAGCTTATTATGTACTGATACAGACTTCAACACACAATATAGCTTTTGGAAAAAAAAAGATAAGGAGGAAAGACTGTGTTAAGTATACTTTCATTGGATAAAAAGGGGGGGAAATGCATTTGCTTACATATCCTTAAAATATATCTGGAAATACACATAAGAGATTGAAACATTGTTAACTCTGCAATGAGAATTGGGTGGGAGGGGGATATAAATTGCCCAGAGATATCAATATATGTACATTTATACTCTCAAGAGTTAAAGCATTTTTTTTCTTTTTAAGAGTTAAGGCATAGGAGCGGCTGGGTGGCTCAGTGGATTGGGCCTCTGCTTTCGGCTCAGGTCATGGTCTCAGGGTCCTGGGATCGAGCCCCACATCGGACACTCTGCTCGGCAGGGAGCCTGTTTTCTCCACTCTCTGCCTGTCTCTCTGCCTGCTTGTGATCTCTCTCTGTGTCAAATAAATAAAATCTTTAAAAAAAAAAAGAGTTAAGGCACATTAATGCATTACCTATTTTAAACAAATGAACACTTAAAATGAATTTTAGTTTTTTATTTCCTTGATCCATCTTATTTTTTCCCCAAAACCACAACCAGAAAAAAGCAAAATTTTATCCAATAAAATATCTGCTGAAGAATGATTAAGTCTGTTGAACAGATTGGCACATATTTTCTTTTCTTGTGTTAGTAAATACCACATTTATTATATCATTAATATAGTGTTAGTACATATTTTAAAAAATTTACCCAAATATGAAAATTATATATATTTATTGTGTGTCCCATACATCTTAGCTTAAGTTTCAATACAAGTTTGTACATTTACTGTAATTAAATATTTCAGGAATTAAGAATCCTGCAGTAATAATTACAATATTAATGATGATAATAACAGCTAGTAATGCATACCTACTGTTATAATTATATACTTTAACATGTTTAATCCTTATAGAAACTCTATGAAGATTAAACTAATATTATACCCATTTAAGTGTTAGGAAATTGAGGCATTGAGAGCTGTAGAATTAATTTGCCTGAAGTCAGACAGGTAAGTGGCAGAGCCAAGTTATGAATTCAAAAACATGGAATTCAGAGTCCAGTAGCAAATCCATAATAAAAACAGTAAGAACAAGAAAGTAGTACTCTCCAACCTAGGCCAAACAAGTCAAGCATTGCTTCCCTCGAAGCTTATACATTTCCATTTCAGTAAGTTATGATGGCAGTGATGTGAGATGAGCATCACTGCAAAGATACATGATATTAACAGAACTCATTTTTAGAAGACAATAACACAAAACCTGTATAAATATGTCTCTCGACTTTAAAGGAACCATGTATCATCAAGTCCAATTTTTAATGGCAAACAACATCACAGAGATCTTGCTGAACAATAAGCTACAGTTTATGCTACCACATATTCTGCAGTAGTTAACAAGAGCCCTGAATGGAGGTAACTCAATAATGCTTGCCTTTTCTTCTTCTTCTCCTTCTTCTTCTTTTTCTTCTTCTTCTTTTCTTCTTCTTCTCCTTCTTCTTTTTTTTTAAGGAGGCTACAATGGTGCCATTATTTTTTATAAATCATGAGTCAAACTGTCCTAGTAACACACACACAAAAGAAATGCCTAGCTTAAACAGTATAGAAATATGGCTTTATTTATGGGATGACATTTCTACTTCACTGGCGACCAAATAGTTGTTGCAGACATGTTCCATTTGGAACACAACCAGTCAGATCTCACCCTTGAAGTGTCTACAAGTCATCAGTGATTTTCTACTGCTCTTTTCCAGAAGTTAATTAATATCTTTTCTTCATATTTTCCAACAGTTCTACTACATGGATTCTTTTTCTGGAGATAATATCTTGCACTTATATTGCATGGAATGCCTTTAATGAGGCTTTACATTTGATTTTAATATCAAGCCTGGAAGATTAGGTTAAGGATTATCATCATTTTTTATAGCTATTGAAACTGGAACATAGAAGTTAAATGACTGCTCTAAATTTTATAGCCAATAGTGAACTAAAACAGTGCTTGAGTACCAAGTACTCATTGTATTTGAAATAAGTAACAAAATAATAAATTATAATGTAATAAATATGGCTTTAAACTAAATTTGAATTTAAAAAATCTGTTTCAATTAAAGTTTCTTCAATTGTGTGAAATTATTATTAATAGTTATTGCCAAATTATTAATTAGAGCATAGTATTATATAAAATAAACAAGTGAGAAAGAAAGAGGTCTTGGAAAAGTTATACATGTATTTATACTTGTGTACACACACACACAGTGACATATTGACAAGATAAAATATATAATAGAATGGGCAGAGATAAAACCAAAAAAATTTCTAGAATGTAAAATTAAAACATTAGAGGGAAATGAGAGAGGAAGAACATAAAAAAAAGAATAGGTGACATGAAGGATTTGCTCAACATTCAGCTTACAGAAATTATCAAGAGAGAAAGGAGAATTTGAAATTGATAAAATCATCTTAATATATAGAAAATAATTCCTATAACAGAGATTTCAATGAAAGGAAGACCACTGAACTCTTAGTTGAATGATTTAAACATACACATACACACACACTAAGACATCTTTTAAAATTTAGACTGAAATAGAAAAAGATTATAAAAGCTCTCAGGAAGAAAACAAAAATAAACAATCAAACAAAAACTAAACAAAAGGTTATTATCAAAGGCAAAAAAAATCAGTATTCAAAAAATCATTAGCAATAATGGATTATAGAAGAACTTGAAGCAAGCCTTCAAAATTCTAAGAACAATGGATTTTAATTTAGTATCTCATATACATTATTATAAAGGCATTTTCAAATACGTAAGAACTCAAAGATTTTTGCATTCCATGCCACCGTGAGAATGGGCTGCAACAAAATGAAAGGAAATAAAGAAAAAGGAGATTCAAAATAGGCATTCCACTCAAGAAAAACTTCGAAGCACACTACTGAAACTATCTGTGTAGTGCATCTAAAGATGGAACAAAGCTGATGGACAGCTAGAGGGGAGAGTGTGATTTGCCCAAACAGACTCTAATTGACAACTCGTAAAAAGTTATCAGAGTCATGATAAAGGCAGCTGGGATGTGAAATGATAGAGTACATTTAAAAGTGATGTTAGTAATATTCTCTGTTGAGATAGAAAACGTTTTTTTTTTACAGATATAATTCTAGTATAAATGACCACTTTTAGCGGACAATAGTTATATCATGATACTATAAAAACTTTTGATATACAAATTGATTGAACTTACAAAGAATTTACAGAAAACCTAACAATGGGTATAGAATATAATTTAAGTTGTTATCAACTTATTATTTAATATTATTATTGTTATAATTTGAGTTGTTATCAACTTTGGCAGTGAATAGTTCCATGATAGCCACCAGAAATAAGGAGGTGGAAGTGAAGACACATAAAGGGAACTATGGCAAAACTAATGTGCTCATTTTACAAAATAAGAAGGCAAAAGATACCTATGGAACTGGAAACAGATGGTTAAATGTTTTTGTTTTTCTTTTATTTTTTAACTGATGCTTTGATTTTTAAATTGTAATCAGCAGAAAACTAAGAATAGCCATGTAATTATTTTGGAAAGTGGGAGGAAAGTGAAATATATTCTCATTTATCAAAGCAGGGAATCCAAAGGTAATGTTTGAAGTGGATAAAGAGCTATTTCACAAATGAGCTAATCATCAGATGGGGAACACCAGCAAGGCTTAAAAATGATTAGCTCTGTGACCCAAGGATGGGATGAGAAGAAGGGGACAGGAGGTTGCTTGTTGATTTTCATTATAATCCCTTCCATACCTTTTGCCTTTTTATTCCCATGCTTAAAGATCAGTGGTAGAGGATCCCTCCCCTCCCTGAACTATCTTTCTCCTTCATGGAAACTGCTGGGAAATTCCAAATGTACATTGTGGGCATAAGAGCTGAGGGAGGACAGTTAACATTTATTGATCATAATCATTAAATCAGACATTGAGATATTAGTTTCCTTTATAACATCTATTGGCTTAGAGAACTTGTTACGTCATTTGAAATCATAGTATTACATGGCAAAACTGGTTCTCCTAATCCAGAACAATTTCTATTATGTTCAACTAGCATCTCTTCCTCACCAATAAATAATATAGGATATCTCTGACAGGTCTATACAAAGCTACTCTGTATTCAACATTCCAGGTTCTTGACATTACTCAGAGAAAATAACATAAAGTGAGAATTGATGAAAAGATACTAGGAACATTCCAGTGCCTTCCAGAAGTCCTAGATATTTTACTTTTAGAGGCCCTAACCAGCTGCATATACTAAAATTAAAATTTTAAGTATAAAGTCTTTGAAAATGTTTTCTTAATAATTGCACAAATTAATTTTCTTTTGCCAACAATTAACTCATTTAAAATTGGCATTGATTTATCTGAAAGGATTGGGCAAAGGGAGAATTCTTGCCACATCAAAACCCACACACTTCCTAAAATTTAATTAATTTAATTTATTTATTTTAAAGATTTTATCTATCTATTTGAGAGAGAGAGAGAGAGAGAGAGCAAGCACAATTGGGGGAGAGGCAGAGGGAGGGAGAGGGAGAAGCAGACTCCCTGGCTGAGCAGGGAGCCCCATGTGATGGGGGGGTGTGGGAGAGGGGCTTAATTCCAGGACCCTGAGATCATGATCTGAGCCAAAGATGCTTAAGTGACTGAGCCACCCAGGTGCCCCTTAATTAATTTTATAAATATAAAATTTAAAAATTAATGAAGTTGACATGTTTATAACTCTTAAACATTTAATTTCGACTATTCATTTTTCTTTCCATTTTGTATTTTAGGACAATAAATACTTCCTCAAATCTCAAACACTTCCATATGCTTTTACATTTTAATAGGCACCATACTCTTAACAAAAAAATGCTAAATGCTCTTGATATGTTTACACTATAACATACATATGTAATTAAAAAGATCATCATTTATGGAAGAAAGAATACTGATGTCTGTCACTATGAGTTGTTTTTCAAAACAATGTTGTGTAATAAGAAGTTCAGTTCTAAATACTTGCAGACAGAGAGGAGGCTCTGGAAGGTTCAGATTGGGGTAATGAAGTCCACACTGTAATTGTGTTCTAACTTAAGAGAATATTACCAGTTTTGTTTCAATAGTGTTCAGTAACTTTAGCAAACCGACTACTATCTGTCTTTACCAGGCTTGACACATAAGATTTTAAACAATCTTTCTCAAATCATTCATTTTTGCTAAATGTTAAAAAAATAATTACAGAGAGTATTCAAACATATTTGGTGTCTCCCCACCACCATGTGCTTTTGGTTAAGAAGAGATTTTCCTAAGTCTCTGATTTGCTATGAAGTGAAGAAAAACATTACCACACCTCACTGATGGTAAAAATATATATTTGCCATTACCCTCTTCTAACCATTTTAAAGTGCAGAGATTCTCATCATATCCTCCATGGGACTAGATTGATATGTAAATATGCTATAGTGAAATCCTGTAGAAACAACCATTCTATAAGGAAAAGGGCTTAAGTTTTCCTTCCTGTGAATATTTCTTTACAAGACGAAGTCTATTACACAAAGAAAAGTTTAACCAACTTTCCTGTCAACATCAATTCCTGCACTCCCATTGTATAGGCCATGGTGTCCCAGAGACATGAAAAAGACAACATTAAGAGAAAAGGCTCTGAAGAGCATAGTGGTTACTTCAGCTTAAAGAGGAGTAGGGAGAGCTTACTTCTTATTGAATTCCACTTTTAACTATTTGGGTACAGATAATCTATTCTTGAATTCTTTTTTTTTTTTTTTTAGATTTTTTAAAAATTTATTTGTTTGACAGAGAGAAAGAGAACGAGAGCACAAGCAGAGGGAGAAGAGGCAGAGTTAGAAAGCAGACTCCCCACTGAGCAGGGAGCCCCCTGCTCAGTGGGGAGTGCTCCATCCCAAGACTCTGAGATCATGAGCCAAAGGCAGACACTTAACTGACTTAACCACCCAGGGGCCCCAGAATTTTCCTTATTTTTCATATCTAGTTGTGCCAGCACATAAAGAAATGATTAATAAATATTTGATGAATAAATGGCACAGCTTTCCACATTTCTGAATGTCTTTACCACAAAACCTTGTGTATTTCCTTTATTTGATCTTTTCTTTTTCAATCCACATTCAGACCAAGACGCCCTCAAATATGTAAATAAAATGAAATTGCATAATCTTGAAAAAGTCTTTTAGCTTTCTTGTGTGTAAAACTTTTACCTTATATCCTTTTAAGAATCTCCATCATCACTTTCTAGACTCCAACCACCCATAATGACTGTTTAATGCTATATTTGAAAAGCCATTTATGAACTATCTAGTTGTTAGAGAATTTAAACTCCAGTTCACTTTACATGATGATGATATTTTTACCTTTTTATTTTTTTGTTTTTTTAAAAACAAAATACTTTTTTAAAAATTTATTTTTACAGTAGTATTAAAAATCCATTTTTTTCTGATTACCAATGTAAGAGATGTCAACTTTGTAAACATATATATTTTACAATGTATATTAATAATAATAATAAAACCATATATTTAACACCCTCATTAATAGGCAATCAATGTTCAATATTTAGTTTACTTATCTGCTATGTAAATTTTGCATAGCTTGGACCATGTCAGAAAAATAATTTTTAATATTATTCCTGTTTTACATTATAAAATGATAGTTTTCTCAAGCTATTAAAACATCTGACAACAAAATATGTGGTAGATGCAAAAAACCCATTATATGAATATACAACTTGTTAAAAATTCCCACGAATAAATATTATGTATGGAATACAATATTCCAATTTGTGTGTATATAAAAAGATCTAGGGGGGGACGCCTGGGTGGCTCAGTTGGTTAAGCGGCTGCCTTCGGCTCAGGTCATGATCCCAGCGTCCTGGGATCGAGTCCCACATGGGGCTCCTTGCTCGGCGGGGAGCCTGCTTCTCCCTCTGCCTCTGCCTGCCACTCTGTCTGCCTGTGCTCGCTCACTCTCTCTCCCTCTCTCTCTGACAAATAAATAAATAAATAAATAATTTTAAAAAAAAGATCTAGGATAAAACTTTATTCAGTAACTATTGCTGTCTCTGAAAAATCTTAGAAATGGAGTTACTGGGTATTAGCATATGAACATTTAAAGACTCTGAGAACATATATAAGCTAATCTCTGTAAAATAGAAGTTTTAACCTCACAAACCATTTTAAACATATTTAAAATGTACACTCTTTCAGTTTTTATTTATCTATATGCTAATTTTTTAGAAATTAAGTAGTATAGATTGGCAGTGATTTACACAAACTTAATGAATTTTGGAATAGTTCTCCAGTACAAAAAATGGCTTGTGTTCTATATTTGTCTAGGGCAATCTAACTAAAAATGAATTATACCATGTATAGTCTACAGAAGAACTGACCTCACCCAGTGAAAAAAGTGAGAGGCCTGAATAGTCCCCAGGAATATGGTCATTCAATTTCAAACTAAATGGCAATTTCTTCATCGTGAATTATGTTTTCAACATGGTGTCTGATGAGAAAGTTATTCCCAAGGCAGAATGTAAAAATATATTCATCACTGCCTGGGGGTGCACATATATACATGAAACACAAAAGAACATCTAAATTAGAGAAAATATAAATTGGAGGAAAAGAGAACTTTTCTCTTTTACTTTTACTATTTCTCTTACTAATATATTAGTACGCAGATGATGCTGGAAATTTTGTGGGTATTTCCGAATGTCTCCTTCAAGAATCAATAGTTCAATTTTGTGGGTATTTCCGAATGTCTCCTTCAAGAATCAATAGTTCAAGACTATACAAGAAAATTCAAAAGCAGAGACTAAAGATGTTAAGAAAGATAGGAAGGACATGAATAGCATGCACATAGGAAAAGATCAGCAAGTCTCTGACATTTTGAGAAAAAAGGAGGATGCCTCATCAAAGAAAATCTAGAAGCTTTGCCTGAAATAAAGAGGATCTGAAATTTAAAGCAGAACATATATGTAAATGGAAATGTACCCATATACACACACATAATTACCTAATTATAGAATAAAATTCAGATGATTCTCATTCCAAAGCAGGGCCCAATTTTAAACCATGCCTTTCTTAAAAAGCTCAGTTAAGGGCCACCTGGGTTCTCTCTTTCTGACAAATAAAGTCTTAAAAAAAAAAAAAAAAGGAAAAGCTCATTTAAAAATTCCTCAGGCATTGTCACAGAGGGACAGAAGGACTTGATCTTATTATAATACAATACTCATGTCTCTGCCTCACAAAAGTACAAAATCAGGTAAATTGTCCTCCAAATCCTCTCTGAAAAATACAAACACACAGAGGAGCACACACCCGTATACATTTTAGAGGATAATTCCTCACCGAGGATTATTTCAGTCTGTGTGTGTGGTGCATTAAAGTTGTACTAAAATTTGTAAGTGATAAATTATGGAAGTGAATCCACGAGTCTTCAGCATTGTTATAAATCACACAGTTTTATTAAAACATGAGCTCGATTTCTATAGACATTAAAGAATATTGATGTTCACAAGTGTATGAGAAACTTTGATTCATAAATAATTTTCTTTTTGAGAAGCAGCCTAAGGACTGAGGTGTTTTATTCTGAGAGGCATTCTGTTCAGACATTAGAGGGCACAGGTTGAATGAATGAGTCTCCAAGCAGGCATTTGGGCAGTAGTAATACATGATTCATTACCTGCTGGCAGTCAGTGGCATTTAGGGTTTTAAAGAGGATCTCTGAATAGCAGGAGCAACAGGGACGGGATCAAGTGACACAGTAGCATTCTAGGCAAACATCTTAAAGATGACAAACTTTGTTGGAATATTTAATGTCTTACACAACAGAGATAAATCCATTTCTGTGAGGCAAGGAGGAGAATAAATATCAAGTCGTGTCAACGTTTTTTAAACTAAGGCGTTTGAATCAGTGTATTTGTGACTTCAAATAACTGCTGATATTTCTGATAGTTTTTAGTGGATATTTTCTATTAATAGAATATTACACTAAAGCTTAAACTTATCTTTGACATTTAATAATCATATAACCAGAAAGGCTATTAGTATTCCATGCCCAGAGTTATTAATTTATATTTCTGGAAGGAACAATGAGATATTTATCTAACTCATCTAAATATACAAAGGATTATTTCTATTCTTTTATTAAATGCAGATTAACTGAAGAATTAATCAGAAAAAAAGGCTTAACTACTTTTGGTAACAACACCATACTAATTTGGAAACCACAGACCATGAAGTACTCTATAAAACCAAAAGGAAGATGGGTTTCACTAGCAGCTTCTGTGGAAGAAGGGGGCTTTAAAGATTATTCTCATTGGTGAGGGGTAAGTGCAGCATCACGTTGATAACATCTCTTGGGTTTGAGGACCCCATTGGACCATATGTCCTAAAGAAAATGGTTATTAGGTATATTGGGTTTCCAGGGCTGTCATAATAAAATACTATAGACTGAGTGGCTTAAATCAAGGTGTTGACAGGTTTAATTCCTTCTAAGGCATCTCTCCTTGGCTTGCAGATAGATGGTTGCCTTCCAACTCTGTTCTCCCAGGTCATCTCCCAGTCTGGGTCAGCTGTGTCCTCATCTTTTCTTCGTTTAAGAACATTGGTCACATAGGATCAGGGCCCACCATTATGACCCATTTTGCTTTAATCACCTCTTTAAAGATTCTCTTTCCAAATATAGTCAAATTCTGAGGTACTGGGAATTGGGACTTCTACACTCATGAATTTTGAGGGACACAATCAGTAACAGGAGATATGCATTGAGCTATTGTCACATTATCACACTGTCACAGAATGTAATTCAAATTGTAATTCAAACCTAAAATCTACAAGGTGGAGGTTAAAAAGTTCTTCTCAAATGTATGTTTTCAGGTATATTTAATATCTCTCTGTATCTCTGTATTTTAAACATTAAATGTCTTTAAGTATCACTCATAATTATATATTGAAGAAAGTGATGAAAAAGAGAGCATGTGTTTCCCATTTGTTTTCAAGTTGGTTTCTAATCACTGCCAGTGTGAGAAAAATATACTGATCAGTCTATTCTGCCACAGCATTTTTCATATGCCTCACAGATCACGTTTTCTGTTACATTTTCTTTCATGAAAAAGGATTCCACAGTGAAAAGAGCTTAACAGACACAGAGCTACAAAAATTTTAAACATTATTTTCTGCAAGTTTATGAAGAGTTCTATTAAATGCTTTCAACAATATGCATCTCTAAGAGTGATAAAATACATGACATTATCAACAATTACTTATTTACTTATTTTATGAACCATATTTTCTTCTGGGCAGTAATGATCTATGGATATATATGTTGATACCTATACCTATATCTATCTCTATCTGCATATAGGTATATAGATATAGGTATCTATATAGATAGGAAGAGATATAGACATACATAGAGACAGATAGATGCTTAACAAAAGGTAAATAGAACTACACTTATCTTTTTCATGAATGCCTAATCTTCAGCATAATTAGTAAATAGAAAAACAAATTGGACTTCAGAAATTATTGGTTGGATGGATGGGTAAAATGGATAAATCAAAGGAAAATAAGCTGCTATTTTTTGTTGTTGTTGTTAATTTTCGAGAGTCTCCCTTTGCAGGTCTGAAAAATTTGGGATATTCATAAAATATATTTGACAATCCATATATTTTGCAAACAGTATTATATTATACTAGGTTTTCTTTCCTACTGGATGGCGATTTATGGTGACATATATATCTATAAATAGTAAAAAAAATAGTAGTCTTATCTGATTTAATAGATGAGGTGAAGAAATGCAGATCCACTTGGATTATTATTTTATCTGATAGACTGGTGGATTAATCTTTAATGGCAAAGATAGACATTAAAGGTTTTAGAAGGTTAGGATGTAATAAAAAATGCATATTTAAACAGATGAATTCCATTCAGGAACCTGCAAAGAACTGCTTTTATTCTTGCATAATATTAATAGGAGGCATGCCTACTATTGCAATCAATTCTAGTAGCCATTAAGAGAATTACTGTAGGGTAAAAAGAAAGTCATAACTGCAAAGGTCAGTATACTCAGCAATCATCAGAAATAATAAAACCTGATTGGTTTTTCAAGGGCAATATATATAAATCTGAAACAAATGGAAAAATTTTTAAGTTTATAAAACACTGCATATTTCAGAAAATCTCCTACAATAAACATTATTTAAATGGTATAACCAATTTTCTTTCATGTATACTAAAAGATATAAGCTAATACTATATTAGAATATAAAAGATATAAGCTAATACTGTATTAGAATATAATATTAGAATATAATACTGTATTAGAATATAATTACTATATAGAATATAATTAGAATATCATCAAAAAGCACAATAAAAGGTTAGTAAATTTGTACTGCTTATACTGGATTCAAAGGTAATTTGGATTTATAGAAAGCAGTGTTATTTAAAAATAATGTTGATAAAAACAGTTAAATTATGCAATATTGCTAAGGTGTAGGTATATTTTTAATTACTACTTTACTTCTACTTAAATATTATATAAATCAGCAATATAGAACAGTTAAATGCATGTTGCATTTTAATTTGAATCCACAAATTAGAAAATGTCCTTATACTGTGTCTTAAAGTATTTTGTAAGTCTCTAGTCTTTATTGTGACCTCAATAATAAATAACTTAAGTCTTTTGATTATCAGCAGTATGTAATGCTACACATTTTATAGCTTCTTTTTTGTAGTTCACCATAAGTGAATAATTTTGTTTTAACAAGGTCACCTCCTTGGAGATTGTTTATTTCTTAGGCGGTTTACCTATAATTAAGAGGAGTTTCCACCAGATGGAGGATGATGCTTCTATTTTGCACGCAAATGAGCTAAGTTATACAATGGTGAAATTGAAAAGCTATTTGCATGACTTTCATGAAAATATTTCTTTTTTTTTTTTTAAGAATTTATTTATTTAACAGATCACAAGTAGACAGAGAGGCAGGCAGAGAGAGAGAGGGGGAAGCAGGCTCTCCGCTGAGCAGAGAGCCCGATGTGGGGCTCGATCCAATGACCCTGGGATCATGACCTGAGCCGAAGGCAGCGGCTTAACCCACTGAGCCACCCAGGCGCCCCGAAAATATTTCTTATAAGATAAAATATTATTCTAAAAACCTTAAACATCATTACTCCTATATGAATCAAATATGTGAATATATCAGGTATGAAAAATTTCATTAAAATTTAAAAATGTTGTTTGGATTATTAGCAGTTTTACTATGATTTATTTGTCTTAAACTGCACATTATTATGATCAAGTTTCAAATACTTGCAACACTAACTCAAGGAAGTTTTAGTAGTATATCTATATCAATTTGAAAAAATTAATGAGAATCCAGCCAAGGACCATGTGCCAGACCAAGCATCTGCAGTTCATTATTGAGTGTTTCAAGTAATAAGCAACTTATAGTGAGGTGACACCAATGGCTTGGAGAATGGAAAGGAGTCACACACCTCTCAAGGGGCTTCGTAACTAGCTATGGGGCTGTGATTATGCATAAAAACTAAAAGGAAACCATTGCAGATGGATTTTTTTTTTTTTTTTTTTTAATTTTATTTTCAGATGGATTCTTGATGTATGATGATTCATGCTCTGTCATCTTCACCATTTGGTTTTCTTGCATGTTCCAGGTAGAGTGAGTGTAGCAGAGGTCATGTCTGGAAACCTCCATCATGCTGTTGTGATGCATGTTGTGTTGTTGCCTGCCCTTTGCCCTTTATTAAAGCAAAGTGAACACATAATAAGTAAAACCTATTGGTATCATTATTTTGAACATCACTGTGAACCCAGGACTACTGATGCTAATGAGCAGAGTGAACACTGTACTTAGTGATATATTTTGATTAAACTTGCACTTCTGTTAGTTTCTTTTCCCAATACTACAGTTTGAGTAGGATGCATTACATGAAAAAAAAAAATAAAAATTAACGATCAGCTATTTCAACCCTTTTGTTCATCCAATAAGAAAGGAAAAAAAATCCTTCTTGCTATTTGCCTTCCTTCCCTTTCTAACCCTTGTCCCAGATAGCATTTGAGTCTTACAATATTTCCTCTGCTCTAAAATTTTCTTTCCATGGAATTTAATAGAATTTTTTTTTAAGATTTTATTTATTTGTTTGAGAGAGAGAGAGAGAACATGAGGAAGGGGAAGGGAAGAGCAAGAAGCAGCCTTCCTGCTGAGCAGGGAGCCTGATGCAGGGCTTGATACCAGAACCCCAAGATCATGACCTGAGCTAAAGGCAGATGCTTAAATGACTGAGCTACCTAGGCACCCTCCAGAAGTTAATAGAATTTTCTCACGATTTTCTCTTATATCTTAGTCTTGAGAAAATCACAATTCCATAGTAACTGCTGTCAACTCAGGGCTATCGTCCCTGCTTCTGTGTTTTCTAGTGTGTTGCAGAGCGGTAAGACTTTGAGCTCCATTTCCGGAATCCCTACCAGCATGTTTCCATAGTAGATTCCACTGAGCCGAGATACTACCCTGTATTTCAAATTCAGAACAGGAGCAGTATCAGTATTTTTATTTCTCTAGCAGGAGCAAGCCCACTTAAGAACATTGTTACATGTGAAATTTTACAGCTGCCCCTCTGGATTTTCATTTCCTAAAATTCACCCACCTCTAGTTTATTTCGGTATCTATAGTCTCACTCCCTGCTGGCTAGCAAAAACATGAAATCTAGTATCTGCCTTCCTTGACTTTTGCTTCTTCAATACTTTCAGTGGTATGACAATATATTAAATTGCCTTGAAATACCTAGAGTGGCTCATGCATTTCTAACTGAGCCCTGTCTATAAAGTCCTCATGTACAGGCAAAATGGGTTCCAATGGGACTAAAAGTATTTCTGCTTGACAACATGAAAATCTCATTATTTCTCAAATAGAACAGTCATTTTGTTCTCACTTTAACGTAAGAATCAGTACAATAGACTATTGATGTCAATGACCTTTTAAACAAATATCTGTTGTTAGTAAATAGATATGTTTGCTTTGATACGGTTTGCTAGTTTAAAAAACTAGAGTGACAAGAAAACATGAGAATTGAAATGCATTTAAATGAAGTATAAAAAGTTCAGAAAGGAATTTTGTTACACATCCTTCATTTAGGGTTGACCTTCAATAGTGAAAGATAAATGGATGAATATTAGCAGACTGCTGGGCCTGGGAAGAATGTGCATTTTTTTCTTTCTTCCATTCTGTGCCTGCCCACCTGTCTGACCTCCCCTCTCTTTCCGCTTTCTTTCCATCTTTTGATCCTTTCATTAGTCTTACTCCAGCTAATAATATAAGATGTCATTATAGATGACTGATCAGAAAACATGAAGATCTTTTGTTAAATAGATTATATACTGTAGTGCTACTTCTTTTTACTGCTTAAGCAATATTGTAAGCAAATAGAGTTAGGAGTCCCCTGCAAAAGGGAAAGACAAGATAACAGCTTTCATGACACTGGAAAAGTCATTTTAGACCCCCAGCTATTTTCTGTGATCTCCCCTCTACTTGCTCCAGCACACTTCCTAGGAGGTGTCAGAACTACAAAGAAATGCAAAAACCTCAGTAGTTAAGAATTCTAAGGAAACAAAGGGAATGCAAAAGCTCACAGTCTCTACAGGGCTTGGAAATAGCCTAACTATATTGGAGACAAGAAATGAAAGGTAAAACTCTCCAGGGTTGTTTGACAATAAGCAAGACCCTGTATTCCTTACCTGAGGTAAGGAGCCCCAGGCCCCACCCAGTTTATACTAGCTCTGGAAGCAAGCCCACAGCCCCCTCCCCTGGCTTTTGTTACCTCTGCTTCAGTGTAACGTTAAAATCTCCATCAGAGAAGGAGCAGGGGCTTCACCAACATAAAGTCGGAGGTATGTTTGGCACATTTTCTAAGTACACCTGCCTGCTGTAACCTTATGTTCCCAAAGAAACAAAACCCCTTTCTGAATATTCATCCTAACTCTAAAGTAAAAGGAACCCACTCACTCCCACTCAGAGAGTCATGGCTTTGGAAATCATTCCCATGATCTCCTTATTTGCAGTAAATAAAGTTTCCTTTAAGTGACAACTGCACTCCGTGTAGTCTCTACCTGTAACTCGCTAAGGAGTTAACTCACATTAGTTCTGTTACAATAGTAACTAATTTAATCTTCTTTCTAGGTTGTTATTTCTAATCTTTAGTCCTCTCCTCTGTTCCATGCTCATTATACTCCGGCTAATATGAGAACAAAGATAATAAAGAATTTCACAGAGCATTTTAAGAGGTATTTATGCTTATTGCATTCACGATGAACCAATGTGGAGGGATTGAAAGAGAATATGCTTTGAGTCAGAGAGTTAAGGTTCAAATCTTGCATTCACTTTAGGCAAATTGTTCTCTGAGGTTTTATTTTTATTGATTTTTATTTGGGGGCGGAGGGACAGAGGGAGAGAATCTCAAGCAGACTCCCTGCTGAGCACGGAGCTCCACCCTGGGCTTGATCTCATGACCCTGAGATCGTGACCTAAGCCTACATCAAGAGTCTGAGGCTAAACCAACTGAACTGCCCAGGCACTGGTCTCTGAGGTTTTACAGTTTAATCTTAAAATAGAGCTAATAACAGGAGCTCACTATGTTGATGTAGTGAATAGTTAATATAGTATGTGAGAAAGAGAAAAGCAGTCCCTGAGAGCCAGAGATGGCTGGGCACTAATGCTTACATGATGGTGTTACTTGGAGTCCATCTGGCCTCAGAGCTAAGCTGTGCTATTTCACAGAACAGACCACCACCAGACAAGGCCACTGTGTGACCAAGATGGAACAAGATAAAAATTGAAACTACTCTGTAATTATATCTGAGCACAGACAAAACAAACATGTGTCCACACTACAAAACTAGCCAAATAACTTCCTGTCCTAGCCTCTTCCTAATATGGGTAACTGATGCAATTTTATCCATTATGATTTTAGTTCTACTTTATTCCTCTCATCCTATCGATAAAAATTCTTAAGCAAAACAAACATGTATTATGTTCTCTTCTCACAATATTTAATCCAGAGCTAAGTCCCAGCTTTCAGAATACTTTTTAAAGCCATTTAACACAAGTCCAAAAGCATGTTCTCCTATATTGCAATGAGCCAACCAACCTACTTTTTTGACTCCAGGTGTGGACTTGATAGTATTTCTCTAGAGGGAACTGACATTTGGATAAAGCATATAAAATGTGATAATGTATCACTAATAGTAGTTTCATTTAATTTCTCTTCACATATCACCTAAATCAATGAAATATATTTGTTGTATGATTTTTGTTGAGATACTAGACAAATAACTTCTGCCAGCAATAACATGGAGATTTAATAGAAACTGTGAGTATGTGCATGCTTGTGTACATCTTGTCATCGTGAAATAGATTTAAGACATTTTAGAGATTTAAATGAATGACAAATTGGGATCCTCGTATTATAATCCAAACTACGAAAATAATATATAATTAAATTCCTAGTATATCACTAGCTTGCTCACCTGGCATGTGGGATGTATTGATAAAAACAAAACAGGGGCACCTGGGTGGCTCAGTCAGTTAAGCATCCAACTCTTGATTTCAGCTCAGGTCATGATCTCATGGGTGATGGGATCAAGGCCCATGCGGGGATTCGTACTCAGTGGGAAGTCTGCTTGAATGTTCTCTCCCTCTGCCCTCCCCCCACCCCCACTTGTGCTATCTCTGTCTCTCCCTCAAATAAATAAATAAAATCTTTAAAAAAGTATATGACAAAATACACATATAATATATATACACAAAACATATATATTATATATATATATATATATTTGAGAGGAGAGTGTGGAGAGGTTTCTCCTCTTATTAACTTCTAATACTGAAAATTTCATTGTCTTTTTATTTATTATTTTTTAAAAGATTTTATTTATTTATTTGACAGAGACAGACACAATGAGAGAGGGAACACAAGCAGGAGAAGCGGGAGAGGGAGAAGCAGGCTTCTTGCCGAGCAGGGAGCCCAATGTGGGGCTCAATCACACAACCCTGGGATCATGACCTGAGCTGAAAGCGGACGCTTAATGACTGAGCCACCCAGGTGCTTTTATTGTCGCTTCAAACAAAATCTCTCATTTGATCAGAGTACCACTGAAATACCCTCCAAATATACATTTTCCTAATTAAAAACCCAATAGCATGGGGCACCTGGATGGCTCAGTTGGATAAGCGTCTAACTCTGGCTCAGGTCATGATCTCAGGGTCCTGGGATTGGAGCCCTGTGTTGGGCTCCCAGCTCAGCAGAGGGCCTACTTCTCTCCTTCTCCCTCTGCCCGCCTCTCTGCATACTTGTGCTCTCTTTATATCTCTCTGTCAAATAAATAAATAAAAACTTAAAGAAAATCCAATAGAAAATTTATAATCAAATGCTTACCATTGCTTTTATAATTGCTTAAAGCTTCACAGTATCTAAATTTTTAGAAGTAATTTCATATATGTAATTCTTGTTTGCTTCAGTTGCTTGGCTATTCTTGATCTATTACAGTTCATATAAATTTTAAAAACAGATTGTCAATTTCCACAAAAGCTCACCTAGGAATTGACTAGGATATCATTTATTTAAAAGATGAATTTTTTAAATTTTAATTCCAGTATACTTAACATGCACTGTTATATTGGTTTTGGGTGTACAACATAGTAACCCAGCAATTCTATATATTACTCAGTGCTCATGATAAGTATACTCTTAATCCCTGTCACCTATTTCACCCATGCCCCCAACCTACCTTCCCTCTGGTAACCATCAGTTTGTTCTCTATAACTGAGTCTGGTTTTTTTGTGTCTTTTTTTCTTTGTTTGTTTTGTTCTCAAAGATCAGTTTTGATGTTCTTTATTCATAGACATAGAATGTACCCCTAGTTAGTTAAGTTTTTCTTGCTTTCCATATTTTGTTTTCTCTGTAGTGGCAGGGTGTGTGTAGGTGTGTGTGTGTGTGTGTGTGTGTACATACATATACACATATTTTTTTAAGATTTATTTATTTATTTTTAGAGAGGGGTTGAGGGACAGAGGGAGAGAATCTCAAGCAGACTCCCCATTGAGTGTGGAGGGCAATGCAAGGCTGAATCTAATGACCCCAAGGTCATGATGTGAGCCAAAATCAAGACTCAGAAGCCCAACAGAATGAGCAACCTAGAACCTCTGGTCTTATGTATTTTTTTTTTTTAAAGATTTTATTTATTTATTTGACAGACAGAGATCACAAGTAGGCAGAGAGACAGGCAGAGAGAGAGGGGGAAGCAGGCTCCCCGCTGAGCTGAGAGCCCATTGCGAGGCTCGATCCCAGGACCCTGAGGTCATGACCTGAGATGTAGGCAGAGGCTTTAACCCACTGAGCTACCCAGGCGCCCTGGTCTTGTGTATTTTTAATAAAATTCATTTCTAGGTATCTGATATTTCTTGATACCATTTAAGTGATAACACTTAAATTTTTATTTTCCTTTTATTTCTTATAAATAAAAATAAAATTAGCTTTATAATAAAATTGCATAAGCAGTCTTTCTCATATTCATTTATTTATTCTAGAAGTTTACTTCTAGGTTCCTTTGGATTTTTAATATATATTTACATTTTCTGTGAATAAAAGTAGTTTAATTTCTTCCATTCTTATTAGTCCTTTTATTTAATTTTGTGGACTTACTGTATTTCTAGAACAGTTGGATAAAATATTGAATGTAAATCATTATAACAGGAATCCTGTCATGTACCCATTTTCTAAAACAATGTGTTCAACATTTTACCATTAAGCATATTTGCTATAGATATTTTTGTAGAGGAATTTTATCATATTAAGGAAGGTTTTTACTTGATCACTAATTTCTGAAACTTTCTGTCAGAAATGGACATTGAAATTGATTAAATGATTTTAAAGGTGATTTTTAATGTTTTTTTTCTTTTTTAGTATTATAAACAAAACCAATTTTTTAAATGTTAAAGCTCCTTTTATTTCCTGGAATTCATTCAACTCTGTTCTGATATACCATACTCTCTAAAACATATAATTTGACTAATTTTGTTATTTATTAGGCATTTTCCAATTGCTGTTATGAATGAGAAGGGCTCATTAATTTCCTTATATATATATATATATATATATATATATATATATATTTTATCAGACTAATGCTGGACACATAAAATAAACTGGGGAGTGCTACTTTTTGTGTGTGTGTCTTACCCAAAAGTGTGTAAATAAAATTAGTATTATTTTTATTTTTCCTTAAATATCCGGGGCTAGATCTTCTTTTGATTGGATTGCTTAAATCTTTTATTTCTTTTTTTATCAATTTAAGTAAGAGTTTGCTGTTGCTTCAGTATTTGTCCTTTAGCTTATTTAATGATATTCAAATATATTAACTGAAAGATGTACACTTGATTATATTTTTAATTTCTGTTGGCTATGTTATAATCCCTCCTCTTTTATTCATGATATTCTTTATTTATGCATTCACTCTGTTTCATTTTTAGGTTATCATTTGTTTTAATACTAGCAAATACCTGACACTAGTGATCTTTTCACTTTTTAAAAATTTTTCCTTATATTAATTTGTGTTCATGTCTTTATTATTTCTTCCTTCTTCTTTGGCTTTAATGTGCTCTTTTCTTTTAACTTTTTGATAGATGGTTTGATCATTGATAATTTTCATTTTCTTCTTTATTGGTATGTGTACCTCAAGCTAAAGATTTCTAGGAATTGACTTCACTTCATCCCATAAACTATGATATTTACTATTTTCATTACCTTCTAGTTTCATAATGTTTTTATTTCCACTGTGATTTCTCCTCTGACCTGTACATTATATAACAGTAAAAGCATTTTTTTTAAATGTTTAAACGTGTAGATCTATTTTAGGGTCCCTGGATGGTTCAGTCATTTAAGCATCTGACTCTTGATTTTGGCTCAGGTCATGACATTGGGGTTGTGAGATTGAGTCCCATGTCAAGCTCTAGGCTTAGCATAGATTCTCTTCCTCTCTTTGCCTCTCCCCTCTCAGCTAGTACATGCATGCACACTATCTCTCTATTTTTTTTAAGATCTGTTTAGTTTATCTGTCATTTAAAAATATATTTAATTGGAACATTTGAAAATATCTAGAAATGACCATTTCATAATATTAATTAAAGTTTCCAATCAATGTTTCCCCTTGATAATCATTTTTCTATGCAATATCCATGATTTAACAAGTTCACTGAAAATTTAACTCCTATTCTTTTCTTTTTTCAAATTTTTATCTACATTCCAGTTAGTTAACATTAGTGTAATAGTTAACTGTGTAATATTACAGTTTAATATTAATTTCAGGAGTAGAATTTAGTTCCTCACTAACATACAATACCCAGTGCTCATCACAAGTGCTCTCCTTAATACCCCTTGCCTATTTAACCCATCCCCTCACTGACTTCCCATTCAATAATGCTCAGTTTGTTCTTTATAGGTAGTCCGTTCTATGGTTTGCTTCTCTCCTTTTCCCCCTATGTTCATCTGAACTCCTATTGTTAAGTTGTTCAGTGCCTCACCCAAATCATCATAGTGCACAAAATTAAACAAGGAGTTTTTTCCATAATAAAGATGATTTTCTATGACCTACTGCTTGACATGTAACACTTAACATTATATCAATATTATTAATATTAATGTCCCACTTTCCACTAGGTCTTTAATATTCTAATAAATCTTTTTAAATAAAATTTAAGTTAATCAGCCCTATAGGAAAAGTAAAGTTAATATTTATATTTCATTCAGAGAAAAGTAAAATAATTGGTACATGTGGTAGTCTCTCAAGAAAAAGTGCTAATGATTAGAGATTTCACTTAGAAATTGTCACGCTTAGAAAATTCAACATAAACATTTTCACATTAAATGCAGGAAGAGACTACAACTGAATGAACTTGAAGGATTTTGGTGATAGGCTCTATTTCTAGAAATAGTGTTTTAATTTACTTTGTATTTCTCTTTCTATTAGTTTAATTAAACATTCAAAGTATTATGTCAAAAGCATGATATTAAAATGATTTTTTTTTAAATTTTGAAGTATACTCCCATTGGATCATAATTCTTTACTGGAATCAGTTAAACCTTTTAATTAAAAATATTAATGTGTTTCTATTTTAAAATTTCCCACATGCAAATGCTATAGAGTAACACTGTTATATTTTTAATTTATTGATCATATGCTCTGTTAAAGACACTATTGGTTGGGGACAATGGGGAGAGGTGGTATACTTTAAAATTAATAAATATAAGCATTTCAATGTCCTTTTTCTTTAAAAAAACATACTGAATTTTCTATTTCAATGATTCCATTTCATTAGATAATTAATATGAATACTATAGTTATCAAATTAAGGAAATACAGCTGTTTATCTCATGACTTCAAATTAATGTTCCATATATACATTCTCTCCATGATTAATGTATCATAAACCTCCAAAATATTCAAATTCTATTTTTATAAAGTAAATCTAATCTCAGTGTCTTATCATAACTGGGAAGTCCACTAATAGTCCACAAGACAAAGACTACATGACTATGGACAGAATAAGCAATATATACTCAGGGAAGTTTTAGAAAGTGTCTGCAATATATTGTTACATAAAATATCAGTTACACCTGAGATTCTAATCTGAATAATCTGAAAACAGAAATGGAACAGCCAGTAAATGAATGACCCAACAAAAAGATAGGCACTGAGGAATGTATATGAAATGACATCAATGCTCTGCTTGCTTCAAATTGAACAGTGACTCTAAAAATAATATTACATAACAATTGGAAGTTTATTCTCAAATATTCATTCTTTGAAATAATAATTTCTTCCAGTGAAGAATTATTATCAGCAAAACCATATTGAAAAATAAGATTGGGATAAATTAGAATAATATGCTATAATATACATTACATTTTAAAATGTATTATGCATATGATAATTATATCATCTTATAGAATATGAATATATTAACATTAATCATATTTTGAGGGAAATAATAAAATATTTATTTTTAAATTGCACATATACATATTGATACAAAAATGGTTGCTAGGAAGAGTATGGAAAAATTTTATTTTAAAAGCTTTATGATTAGTTTTTTTTACCCTTAAGAACTCCTGCGATAGAACTGATACAAGGGGAAACATTTCCTGTATGTGGCATTTTTCTTCACTATATTATCATAGCATCACTAAACAGATGCTGTGCCTACCAACTATCAGGACAAAATGGCTTATGACCACAGAACTTTAAAAAATTAACATAATGGGTGGCTCAGTCCATTAAATGACCGAGTCTTGATTTGGCTCAGGTTGTGATCTCATGGTCCCAAATCAAGCCCTGCATCAGGATTCAGGCTCAGTAGGGAGTATGCTGGAGATCCTCTCTCCCTCTCTCGAATAAATAAATTAAAAAAGTTAATCTATGATGATACTGAATGTAGCTTAGATACTGACTTTACTAGTAATGAAAAACTGTGCATTTGGAATGGCTGCAAAACTGAATTAATTAGATGTTCTTCCCTAAACACTAATATGACCTAATAAAGAGATGTGCACATCTTTAAGTTTCTATCACATGCTGAACCTTGTAATAAGCCTTCAGTATAATTATCTCACCTAATCAACACTGAGAGACATTATCCCCATTTTAAGGATGAGGAAAATGAAGCCAGAATATTTACATAGTAAACCCAAATCCACACAGTTAGCTAAATTCCATAACTATGCTTCATAATCAGTTATTTAAGCCTTTAAACTCATGGTCTTCTTAATATTATGCTTCAGCATTCTTACAATAATAAAGGATTAAAAAATCCTTGCAAAATCTGGCAGGAACAATTTAATAATTCTTCCATGAAGATAAAATAATTATCTAGAAAATAAACTTAAATAATTTCTGTTTTAGTTGTAGCTCATATTGTCCTTTTCTTTCCAATTCAGAAATTTTAAAAAAAAACTCATCTCAAATCATTTAAAGTCATTTTCACATAAATGCTTATATTTTCCTAAAAATTGTTATCCTTCAATCTCTTTTCTAGCTTTGAAATATACATTGTCTTTGTTCATAAATGTGATTTTAACTGTGTACACATATACGATTTTTAATATGTGTTTTTCCTCGAGGCTGTCTCAAATTTCTTTATATATTCTGGGTAATTGGTGCTGTAAGCTTCATTATTCATTCTGTTAATTCATGCCAAAATGATTCTTATGTGTGTGTACATCTTGGCCTTGCAAATTTTTAATTAATTTCATTGCCATCAAGTAGCATTTTTATAAAGCGTCCTGTATACGTTGTAAGGCTGCAATTTTGCAGTATGCCAAATGTGGTTTTTTGTGTTTTTTTTTTCCCTCTCTTTCTCACTCTGAGAGGGCAGGCTTCTTCTGGAGCCACATAATATCACTGTGTTGATTGGAAAGGAAATTATATACAAATCAAACATGTTATGTTGAGATGAATGCATAACTAATTTTAAATCATAGAAATTCTACACTGTCTGACAAGATGTTGAAAAAGCACATAATCCATATTCCTTTCCCCAAACCAAATCTGGAGAAACTACGGAAGTCAGAAACACATTTGGATGAAAACCATGAAGAAAAACACCATCATCCAAGATCTTCTAGAAGACAGAAACCCTCTGTGTTTGGGGTAAGCAGAAATTTTAGCTTGAGGACTGGGCTCCAGGAGTCTAATGCTCCTGTATTTCAATGTTTTATGGGCTGGATACTTTCCTACCCTTTCAATACTTTATGAGAGAAGAACAGTGTCAAGAACCGAGAAGAGTCTTTACCCTACTTACCCAGTAGTTTCTCACAATTTTATGGATAGTGACAGGAGATCTAGACTCTGGGCCAGAAACAGAGGCTAGCTTATTACACAGCAATAGGAGTAGCTAGAGAATAATATTTTTCTTGCTAATTCCTCAAGCCCTGATTCACACAGGTCAACATGGCAAGGGCTCAGCGATATAACCAGAACAGGTGATACCTGCATACACAGTGTGCTGCATTATGGGATAGGAGCCCTGAGCTGAGAACATCTGCATCATTTATAATGGACTATAAGTAAACCTTCCTTTTCTTTCAAGACTATAAGCAAACCTGCTTTTGTTTGAAGAGAGACACACTCTCTCCCCCCTTCAAAGGCTGTTCACCATACAGATATCCTTGGAAAGACAGTCCAAACAGTGCCACTCAGTGTCTTCACTCATAAAATGTCATAAACATGAGTGACTCATGCTGAGTTGTACCCAGAATAGTAATAGCAGAAGTTCAGGGTCATGAGGATGGAAACACAGTTTAATATGGGTGAAAAGCAGATTATAATTAATATAAACACATTATCCACTCCTGATTGGTCCCTTGTCAACACCTTCCTATCCATACTGAGATTAGAGCCATTATATCTGGAGAGAGAAGATCTGAGAAAGATTAAGAAATATAAAATTAGGGGGCACCTGCGTGGCTCGGTTGGTTGATCAACTGCCTTCGGCTCAGGTAATGATCCTGGACTTCCAGGATGGAGTCCTGCATCGGGCTCCCAGCTCCTTGGGGAGTCTGCTTCTCCCTCTGACCTTCTCCTCTCTCATGTCTCTCTCACTCATTCTCTCTCAAATAAATAAGTAAATAAAATCTTAAAAAAATATATAAAATTAGGGAATATAAAAAGAAAAACAGGCAATTCTAATCAAAAGTAAACCAGAGTAACAACACTAATGTCAAACAAAATGGAATAAAAGAAATAAAACAGCTTAGGGGCACCAGTCGCTCCATCCATTAAGCATCTGCCTTCAGCTCAGGTCATGATCCCGAGGTCCTGGGATCAAGCCCCTCATCAGGATCCCTGCTTAGCGGGAAGCCTGCTCCCTCTCCCTCTGCCACTCCTCTTTCTTGTGCTTTCTCTCAAATAATAAATAAAATATTACAAAAATGAACTATTTAAAAAAAATGAAACAGCTTAAAGGGCAGAGAGGGAATTTTAAGAGCAGTAGATTAAGAAAAGAACAGTAATTGACCTACACAGTATTTTCCATAAAATAGAAAATGAGAATATTTAGTGCATGTAATAAATCTGGTCTTGTTATAAACTCTTTAAAATTTTAATAATTTCAGCAATCCCATGAAGTAGGTTCCTTAAAAAAAAAAGACAAAGCACAAAGAGTTAGTTTGTTCAAGATTACAGTTAATAAATATTATTTGCTAGATAATTGCTTTGAAAACTAGTCAAACCTTTTTTTTTTTTTTTAAATCTTATTCATTTTTTTGACACCAAGAGATCACAAGTAGGCAGAGAGGCAGGCAGAGAGAGAGGGGGAAGCAGGCTCCCCACCGAGCAGAGAGCCCGACGCAGGGCTCGATCCAAGGATTGTGACCTGAGCCAAAGGCAGCGGCCCAATCCACTGAGCCATCCAGGCACCCCCTAGTCAAACCTTTTAAATCTCTCAGTAAAGTACCTATAATTAGAAAGGCACTCATTAAATGTTAGATCTAATTATGGGATTGTTTCGTGTAGTGTACTAATGCCTTAAAATAACAAGACCTGTAGTGAAGATACTTTGATCAGAACTATGAAATGATTAGCTATACATTTAAAAAGAAATAATTTCATTTTTTTCTCTTAGCAGTATTAGGTTTAACTTACTTTTTAAAAAAATATATGTAGAGCTTTATCTGGGTCATAAGTTCTTGGTTGTACTGCTTTGTACATAATATAAATTTGAATCATCATATTCATTAAATTCCTCTATCCTTCTCTCATTACCAATTAAATAGACACATACTTCACTTATCATAAGGAATGCTAAATGCTGCTATTAAAAATTCCACCTGAGACTTATACTTCTTTTAAAGATTCTGTGGTAAATATATAAACTTATATTCATACTAAAATTAATTTAAAAATGTGCCAGCTTATTTTAAAGCTTATTTTAGCTATAGATAGGATTCTTAAAGTGGTTTTCAATCACCAGGATTTAAAATAGAACCCTGTGAATTCCCTCTTCTTATAACTGAAAAAGACTTAGAAAAGAAAATTATTTAACCAGGACATGAATTGCTTTTAAAAAGTTTCTAGACCTTATTATAATTTGAGATACAAAAGTTCCTTCCCATTATGTAATACTTAATTGTGAAATTCTCACTGACCTTTAGCATACCATAATACTACCAGCATTTGCAAAAAAATAAAAGAATAAAAACCAAACTCTCATTTACCTTTGTCATTAGTTTAAAATTACATCCAGTAAGAAAAAAAAAAGACATGATTATTTCAATAAATACAAAATAATCATGTGAAAACATTAAAAATTCAATATACATTCATTCATGATAAAAACTCAACAATGAGTAAGAGAGAACTTCTTCCATTTGATAAAGGGTATTTCCAAAAAACTTGCAACTAATACCAAAATTGAAGAAAATCTGAATGCTTGCCCCCTACAATAAAGAGCAATGTGAAGATGTCTACTTTTACCATGTAACACAACATTGTATGAGAAGCTTTGAGCTGAGAAAATGTGTCAAGAAAAGGAAATAAAGGTATCAGGATTGGAAAGGAACAAAGTAAAAGTCTTTATTTGCAGACAAGGAGATCCTGTTTATAAAATGTCCTAAGGAACACACATACACACACATATACACACATACACACAGCCACATAACTACAAGGTCATAAGGACATAAAATCAATATGCAAAAATCCATGATAATTCTGTACTATTAATGATGGACAATCCAAAAATGTAATCCAGATAAAGATTCTATTCACAAAAGTACCAAAATAATGAAATATTTATGAATAAATTTCACAAAACAAGTACACATTGACACTACAGATTACTGGTTAAAAAAAAAAAAAGAACTGGAGCTTTAGGTAAATTGAGAAATATTCTATGTCACAGATTGGAACTCAACACTATAAAGATGGCAATCCTCCACAAATTTGTGTATAGGTCCTATGAAATACCTATCAAAAAAACAATAGGCTCTTTTTCAGAAACAGATTCTAAAATTTATATATAAATACAAAGGACCTAGAATAGCCAAAACAATGTTTCAAGAAAACAAAGTGAAAAGGCTTACATTTCCTGAGTTCAAAATTTACTACAAAACTACAGCAATCAAAACACTATAGTGCTGATATAGACATTTTAGATCAAGAGAACAAAAGTGAGAGTCCAGATATAAGATTTTATATATGGCTAGAGGAGAAGGGAGTTGAGGGAAATTGGAGGGGGAAATGAGCCATGAGAGAATTATGGACTCTGAAAAACAACCTGAGGGTTTTGAAGGGGCGGGAGGTGGGAGGTTGGGGGAGCCAGGTGGTGAGTATTATGGAGGGCACGCATTGCATGGAGCACTGGGTGTGGTACAAAAACAATGAATTCTGTTATGCTGAAAAGAAATAAACATAAAAAATAAAATAAATAAAAAAAAAGAATTTATATATGCTACTATATAGATCCATATACTTAAAATCAATTGATTTTCTTTTGAGTATAATTGATACACAATGTTACATTAGTTCCATATACACATGGTGATTCAACAACTCTATAGATGATAATGTGCTCACAAATGTAGCTACCATCTATCACCATACAATGACATTTCAATACCATTGAGTATACATACTCCTTATGCTTTGTCTTTTATTCCCATGACTTATTCATTCCATAACTGGAAGCCTGTATCTCCTACTCCCCTTCACCCATTTTTGCCAATCCCCCACCCCTCTTCCCTCTGGCAAACATGAATTTGTTTTTATTTATAGGCCTGACTCCATTTTTTAAAAATTACTTTTATTTTAGAGATTTCACATAAAAGTGAAATCATATGGTATTTGCCTTTCCCTGTCTGACTTATTTCATTTAGTATAATACCCTCTATGTCTATCTATGTTGTCACAAACATTAAGAACTCATCCTCTCTTATGGCTGGCTAATATTCCATTCCATATAAACTACATCTTCTTTATCCATTCATCTATCAATGGACACTGAAGTAGCTTCCATATCTTGGCTATTATAAAAAATGCTGCAATGAACAAAGAAGTATATATATCTTTTCAAATTAGGGGTTTTGTTTTCTTTGGGTAAATTATCAGTAGTGAAATTATTGGATCATATGACATTCCTATTTTTAATTTTATTTTTTTTAAATTTTTCAGGAACCTCCATATTGTTTTCCACAGTGGATATACCAATTTGTATGCTCCCCCAATAAAGTTCCTTTTTTCTCCACATTCTGACCAACAGTTATTAGCTCTTATCTTTTCAATTTTAGCCATTCTGGTTAATGTAAGATGATATCTCATTGTGGTTTTGATTTGCATTTCTGTGGTCAATTGATTTTCAACAAAGATGCCATCTCACACTAAACACATTTACTTAAAATAGGCCATACACCCAAATTTAAGAATTAAAATTACAAAGCACTTGGGGAAAAATAAAACAAAAACAAAAACCAAAACCAGGCATAAATCTTTGTGACCTTAGGTTAGGTAATTACTTCTTAGTCATAAAAATAAAAAACACTAGCAACAAAAGAAACAATTGATAAATTAGATCTCACAAAAGTTAAAAAGTGTTAAACTTAAAAGACACCATAAAGAATATGAAAAGATAGGTCACAGACTGAGAAAAAGTGTTTGCAAACCTTATCTATGGTACAGATAACTAGAAAACATAAGGAAATCTTACAAAGCAATAATAAGATGACAAATCATCCAATTAAAATTTGGCAAAGGGTTAGAAATGCTCATAGCAGCATTATTGATAATAGCCCCAAAGTGAAATGAATCCAAACATCCATTTCCTGCTAAATGGCTAAAAAAATTTTTTTTTTTTTTTTTTTTTTTTTTTGAAGGTCAAGCAAAGCTTTATTTCACGCCAAGCATCGAGAATCAAACCAACCGGTCGGGGCTGTCTCTTACAAAGAGGCGACCCCTCCCAGCCTCACAGACTAACTTTTATAGAGCAAAGGCCATGTGGTTGAGCCTGGCCACACACAGGTGGCCAATGAGATTGCAACACCCAGAGAAAAATGCACAGTCATGCTAGGTCACACACAGGTGGCCAATTGAATT
>PISX010013385.1:0-56969 GCA_004024625.1 Mellivora capensis | reverse complement strand
GACGCCTGGGTGGCTCAGTGGGTTAAGCGGCTGCCTTCGGCTCAGGTCATGATCCCAGCGTCCTGGGATCGAGTCCCACATCGAGCTCCTTGCTTGGCAGGGAGCCTGCTTCTCCCTCTGCCTCTGCCTGCCACTCTGTCTGCCTGTGCTTGCTCGCGCTCTCTCTCTGACAAATAAATAAATTAAAAAAAAAAAAAAAGGGGGGGAATGCTGGGAGCAATGCTTTAAAAAAAAAAAAAAAAAGGCCCTTGGGCTTCTGTTGGCTACTAGGATTATAAGTATTATAATTGTGTTTGTTATTGCTTTGGTTACAAAGCCCCATAAGTTTAAAGTAGTCTGTCTCGCCCTTCAGTCCTATTGTTTTCACTGTGCAATTTTGTAGAACATCAAAAAATGCATATGGCCACTAAAAAACAAAAATAAATAAAAATAAAAATTACAAGTATTGGCAAAGATGTGGAGAAAAGGGAATGTTGTGCACCGTTGGTAAGGATGTAAAATGGTGCAGCCCCTGTGGAAAGTAGTAAGGAGGTTCTTCAACACATTCAAAACAGTGCTAGCATACGATCGAACAATGCCTGTTCTGGGTGGAATGGGTGAAGCAGACAGAACAAAAGCACTAATCTGAAAAAACAGATGCTCCCCTCTGTTTAGTGCAGTGTTGTTTACAATAGCCACAATATGGAAGCAACCTAAGTGTCCGCACATAGACGAATGGAGAGAGAAGATGTGGGACACACACACACACACACACACACACACACACACAGTGGAATATTACTCAGCTATTAAAAAGAATGAAATCTTGCCATTTGTGACAACAGGGATGGACCTAGAGGGTATTATGCTAAGTGAAATAAATCAGGTAAGGAATACAAATACCCTATCATTTCACTTATATGTAGAATCTAAAACACAAAACAAACAAAACAGAAACAGACTCATAAATACAGAGAACAAATTGGTGGCTGCCACAGGGGAGGGAGGTAGAGGGATGGGTGAAATAGGTGAAGAGATCAAGATGTACAAATTTCCAGTTATAAAACAAGTCATGATGGGACGCCTGGGTGGCTCAGTTGGTTGGGCGGCTGCCTTCGGTTCAGGTCGTGATCCCAGTGTCCTGGGATCGAGTCCCATATCGGGCTCCTTGCTCGTCGGGGGGCCTTCGTCTCTCCCTGACTCTGCCTGCCGCTCTGTCTGCCTGTGCTTGTTCATTCTCCCTCTCTCTCTCTGACAAATAAATAAATAAAATCTTAAAAAATAAATAAATAAATAAATAAAATAAATAAAACAAGTCATGAGGATGTAACTTAAAGCATCGGCAATATAGCCAATAACACTGTGATAACTATATACGGTGACAGATGGTAACTAGACTTGAACATTTCCTAATGGATATAAATGTCAAATCACTATGTTGTAAGCCTGAAACTAATATAATATTGTATGTCAACTATATTTCAATAAAAATATTGTATAGAATTGACATCTTGTAAGTGTGTACATTTTTAGGCAGAATTACATGGATTTACATTGTTAAAATTACATACTGATTTTTAAAAATCTTAGTTACTTGTTTATTTTTAATCTTTCAGTCCTTACAGATCTACCATATAACTTCTCCAGATCACTTTTTTTAATCCATTTTCTATCCCCCATTATTTAGCAAAGTATATGATCTCCAAAATTTTTTTTAATTTAATTTTTTTATTTAAGACAGAGCAAGAAACAGAGAGAGAGCACTAGCAGGGTGGGGAGGGGCAGAGGGAGAAGCAGGCTGCCCACTGAACAAGGATCCAAATGTGGGACTCAATCCTAGGACCCTGGGATTATGACCTGGGCCAAAGGCAGACGCTTAACTGAGCCACCCAGACACCCCCAATCTCCAAAACTTACAGAATTTCAGATTGAATATATATTTCATCACGTGGTAAGACTTGCATCGGGTGGTTATGTTTCCTGTACTATATTTGGCACTAATTAGTATTACATGAGTCACCTGTGAGAATATTAGTTCTTCTTCACGGTCACTGTAAAGTGTATTAACAGCACTGCTAAAATAATATTCACTGATTTGTGGAAATCCCATTAAAATCCTTGATGATTAACTGTTGACAATCCCATTGCCAACCTTACCTAGTGCTTCTTATGTTGTGCAAGCCATGAGTTTGACAAAGGAAACATTTTTTCTAAAATGAAGATTTCAAATGTTGACACCTCTTTTATACCCACAGTCCATAATGTTACAATAACATTTCCTTTCTGGCTTTTTAATTTCTTATATTACATGAGCAAACAAGAAAACATCTTTTTCATGATCCTTTTATCCTGCAGTAATCATTCTCTTGGTATTTGACATCGTCATCCTCTCCTTGAGGCTTCTCAAAACAAAACTAAATTTAATGGAATAGAAGAAATTAATTCATTTGAAGTTCTTCCCATCATTGCACTAATAACTTCTAGTATAGAAGATAAGGTTATTTTTTTCTTCTTTCCTGTTTGGCTTATCATGTTTTGAAATCATTTATGCAATTCTTTGCAAATACGACTTTTTCCTTATTGTATTTTTAAACAAAAGTATAGTCTTTAAACCTCCCCTTTATGTGAAGAAGTATGAAATATCTAACAATTTTATCAGCATCTTTCTGAGTAAAATATTCAATTAATCTTGATGCTTTCATTACTTCAATAAAAAAAAAATCTTGTTGGCTGATTACGCTAACAGCTAACTGGCCATTTGTGAGTAAAGTTATGAAGCCCAATTTCAAATATTTAATAGAACATTATTAACATTTTCCCTCATTTTTTGACATTTTAAATCTGCCCTCTTGTAAAACTATCTACTAGATATGACTTTGGGTTTCCTGTGGGTATCTCAGACTCTTCATATCCAAAAGAAAACCCATACTCTTCTCCCAAAATGAGTTCAGTCTTTCATCCAACAAATATTTATTGAGCTCCAATTATGTGGCAGGCACTGGGTTAAATCTGGAAGATACAGGGTGAACAAGATCAGGTAGATCTTGCTCTCAAAAAAGTTGGAAATCAAGAAGGGAAGGCACCCAAATCAAATAAACACAATAGGTAAATGCAAACTCACATAAGTTATGTGAGGAAAGGGGTACAGCTCTTTGTTATAAAGGAATTTGTTTTGCCTTCAGGAATCATGAGTTCCTAATGAATTCAAGCATGACATAAAGCCTGGTGGGTAGACTGGAGTTAATGGAGCAAACTGAGGACACACCATGTGCGAGGATTTGGTGCCTGGTCCAACAAATGACCTCGTCCTTGAGAGCCCCAAATCCATCCCTTGGTCGTTGTCTAGAGAATCGTGGAAATCCGCTTAACTATTCTAAGCAGAATTTGACCGAAGCAAAATCCTATTTGGAAAACATCACTCTGGAGAGCAATCTGGAGGGGTGGTCAGAGTGGAGAAGGAGAAGCCGAAGAGCAGGATATGCAGAAACGTGGGTCCGAGAGATGATGGTGGGTCGCAGCAGCAGAGACAGAGGAACGTTGAGGTATGAGGGACAGGCTGCAAGAGCAGAAGGGACACACAAGGGAGAAGTTTCTACTTGACCCACTCTGCAGATTCCTTCAAACGGTCTCTTAACTCTAAATTAAGATGTATGAAGACCTCTCTCCTGGATAGCACTCTTTCGATTAGGGTGTTTTCAAGGGCTGGGAAAGAAACCCCTGCTCAAACACGTATTTATCAATCAATCAATCAATCATAAGAGTATTTCTCATCTCACACAATGTGGGGGAGCAGGGATCCCCAGGTTTGGGCAGGCCTGAGGTCAGCCTGCTCTGACATTCATAACACCGCAGTCATTCCAAAGCCTGATTCCCTGGGGCTCGGAGGAGGCTTCCAGCACAGGTGAAGTGACAGGCTTGTTAAATGGCACCAGCACGAGTGTGCAGAGAGCTTCTGCAGTTATGGCATCTTGGTCCTTCCCCTCAACAGACCCAGGAACCAGGTCAGCAGTCCTTACCTATACCCATGGCCATTGCCAGGGGAATGCCTGGTTTTGCACAGTCTAACCCAGGTTCCTGAACCACTACAAAAAGTAGAATCCACTTAGGCCTGTGCTTCTGTGTGAGCCCTTCACCAGCAGCATCAGTATCTTCTGTGAACTTTTTAGAAATGCAGATTCTTTTACATCAGAAACTCTGCGGGTGGGACCAGCAATCTGTGCCTTAATAAGTCCTCCAGGTGATTCTGATCCGCGCGTGCTAAAGCAGCAGCTACCATCCGCTCAGACTAACCAGAAAAAGTCACGAGGTTTCCCTGAATCACCTGGGTCTACAGGATGAAGTGAACTCCTGAGTTAGAGTTTGAGGAAAACGTGTGTATCCCTAGAGTCTGCCCAGTTTGAGACGACCTCTCCCCCTAAGTTAAGTTGTACTTAAAAAATTTTTTGACTTAATAAAACAAACTTTTCAGGACACTAAGAGAGACCAGCCAAGTAGTTTTTCAAGTGCCCATGATTCTTTATCAAATCCAATGCACAACAATTTCTAGATATTACATTTTTTTTTCCTATCTGAAGGTAGGAATGATGAATTATTCAAATGAGCTGTCATGATAACTGTTGCTCACACAGTGATGGGGGCAGTTGGCTATTTCTCACCCTACCCCATAGCCAGCCCCTACATGGACCAGAACTTGTTCCAGTAAACAGTCTTGGCCTGTAAAACGCTTTCCATACAACAGAAACGACATGCTCAAGGAGAAATCCAGTTACAACTTTTGGTTTACTTGGGATACAAAAGGAAAAGATTTTCCTGATCTATTTATGGAAAACTGAATATCAACTACTGCATACAAGCAACAATACTAAATAAAGGCCCTTAGGCAAGAGATCGTAAATCATTTAGTCTCAAACTCCACAGCTAGTCATCTAGGAAAGGACACAGTGATCTTGACGTGCTTTGCTTAAAGAAAATAGTCAAAATGTATTAATAATCCATAAAGTGTAAAAACATTTATTATTGAAGGACCTAGAATCTCAGACCCCGTCTGGAGATTTTTTCTGTGAGTCTCTCATTGGAATATGAAATAGAAAAGGCTACTTGAATCAGAGAGATGCTTAAAGTGAATTTGTCAGGAAAAGGAAAATGGTCTATAGTTATTTGTTCTCTGTTACTGACATTTGTATCAATTCCAGAGAGTAGAAACTCAGTTTCCAAGAGACCATCATTTGTTTTGGGCTATGATCTCATTTTTAAGTAGAGGTTCTTAGCTGCAAATCATCACAACCAACTCTGCTAGTTAAACATAAAAGGGAGGTACTGGAGATTATTAGGTGATGTGTATAATTCCCAGGGGAGTCAGAGAAGGTTTGGAGGCTATGCAACCAGGAACAATGTCCAGAATCATACTTCACAACTGGTTGCTTCTTTCTCTAGTGGGCACAAACCCCATGCCTTGTACCATTGACGGTGATTCTCAAACCTCTTCCATGGCTTCCATGGGAAATGGCATCATCCCCCACTACCTCCAGCACAGGGATTCAGGGAGGTGCCAACTTTTTCGGGTACTAGCTTCCAATTAAAAGTCTGTTGCTAGTGGCTCTAAGGGGCCAAGTCTAAGTCACAAAGGGAGGTAAGGGGAATGAGTCATAAAGTGAGAAGGAATTCATAAGGTAGGAATATGCTAACACAGAAAATTGTCCAAAGGTACCAAGAAATTTAAAAAAAGGAAATAGCCCCTAGATCCAGACTTAGGATGCTTTCTATGTTTGCACTCTGCTTTCCTTTTACTTTTTGCCATCAGTTATGGGTAGAGCAGGCAAATAAGTATAGCAGTGACACACTGTCCAAGTGCACATTGTAGACTTCTTACCATCTTAGTGGATGGAAATGATAGAGAGCAAGCCCCATGACAGTGCTGTGCCCAATGCTGCCAGGCTTCCCCACTGGACCCAGGACAACATAAGAAAATCTCTGTAACAGTAAAATTCTTAACAGAGATCTCAATTATTCATAAAATAATGGATTATTAGTCCTAGAGAAATATGTTAATACATCATCTTGTCCAAATCCTTCCATTTAAATAAGTTGACTACATTTTATCACATTTATTTATTTTTAAAAAGGCACATCTGACAGAAAACATTGTGGCACTTAAAATTTGGAAATTTAATGAAAAATTACATGAAGCCGAGTTTCCTGAGCAAACAATATTTTTTAATAAAGATTTTATTTATTTATTTGACAGACAGAGATCACAAGTAGGCAAAGTGGCAGGCAGATTGGGGTGGGGAGGGAGGAAGCAGGCTCCCCGCATCGGGCACAGTGTCAAGCAGAGTGCCCGATGCGGGGCTCAATCCCAGGACCCTGGGATCATGACCTGAGCCAAGGGCAGAGACTTAACCCACTGAGCCACCCAGGCACCCCGCAAACAATATTTTTAAGGGAAGAAATTCACTTTTTTCTTTTTTAGAGAGAGAGAGTGGGGTGGGGGGAGGGACAGAGGAAGAGGGAGAGAGAATCTTAAGCAGGCTCCATGTCCAGTGTGAAACCCAATGTGAGGCTTTATCTCACAACCCCAAGATCATGACCTGAGCCAAAATCAAGAGTCAGACACTCACCTGACTGAGCCACACAGGCGCCCCAGAAATTATTTTTAAATTGAACTTAATAAGAAATGTATTAACCTTGGGCAATGGAGATCGAATAGTTAACCACCAGGGCAGGCTGCTACTAGGTCACAGAAACCCTTGCTCAAATTAGAAAAACTGTCTTCCTAAATATACTTTTTACTTCCATATGCTGAAAATGATCATCGTATTCTTATATTCTTAAGAACAAAATTATTTACTGCCCTGTACCCTAAATGTGTTATAAAATATATGTAAATTTATGTCTAAAAGTGAATGTTATCTTTTTGGGTTGTGCAGTACAACTATGCATGACAGCCCTGACAGCAACCCCTCTCTGCAGAAAATCTTTTCTAGCGCATATTTTGTAAAATCATTAAGTACATGGATATATATGCCATACAGAGAGACTGCTTTAACAAAAGATCTTAAAGTTCAGTGGCTCAAAAAAAAGAAAGTTATCTTTCTCCTATGTAACGGTCTCAAGTAGGGTTTAGCAAATTACACTCTTTGGGCCAAATTCAGTGCCCAGACTGTTTTGCATTGGTCCTCAAGTTAGGAAAGGTTCTTAGAAATTTAAATGGTTGTTTAAAAAAAGAAAGAATGTGTGACAGGGACAATATGTGGCCTGAAAAGCCTGAAATATTATTATTTCTTTAACAAAAAAAAATTTGCCAACCCCTGGTATAAAGGCTAATCATGGTCCAAGACAGGAGTGAAGCTCTGTGCCACAAGGCCATCAAGGACACAGGTTCATTCTATCATGTTGTTCTACCATCACTCACCCAGGGCATTGACTTCATCTGCACAAAGTTGGCTCATCATCATCACGTCCACATCCTAGTCGGTGGAAAGGGGAAAGTCAAAGCGAAGGCCAAGCATGTCTATTTTTTAAAAATCTCAAGTACATCACTTCCCTTTAGATCACAAGACAGACCCATAGCATATTGTCATAGAGAACTGCAAAATCAGGTGGGAAATGTAATCCGTGGCTGGGCAGCTGCGTGCTCAGCCAAAATCCTCAGGTTTTTATTACTAAGAGTAAGAGGGGAGTGACTGGGACTAGGAGAAATTAGAAATCTGTGCCACATATACTGCCCAGAGTCCTCTTGATCTCCTTGGTTGGTGCTGAGCTATTTCAAAAGGTTAAGATCTCCCATCTTGCCCACACCATGTATCAGAATAATTCCCATGGAGCAATTTTCCATGGTGGGGATTCCTGAGACAATCAACACAGCTTTCTCCTCTCTCTCTCTCTCTCTCTCTCACTCTCACTTACACACATGCACACAAAAACACAGATCAGCAAAGGTGAGGGAAGAAGTAGGAGACAAAGGCCTAGGAAAAAGGAGAAAGGAACAGGATGGGATAAGGCACTGATCAGATAAGAAGGTAGGTGTATCAGGATCTTCCAGTTAACCACCAAAGTAGTTAAAAATTACACAGTCCTGGGGCGCCTGGGTGGCTCAGTGGGTTAAGCCTTTGCCTTTGGCTCAGGTCATTATCTCAGGGTCCTGGGATCGAGCCCCACATTGGGCTCTCTGCTCAGCGGGGAGCCTGCTTCCACCTCCTCTCTCTGCCTGCCTCTCTGATTACTTGTGATCTCTCTCTCTCTCTCTCTCTGTCAAATAAATAAATAAATTTTTTTTAAAAAAATTACACAGTCCTCAGCTACTTTCTGTCTTCCCTGAGGCTGGGGAAGACAACCCTAGTTGCCTGGCAGCAGACTACTAAATACAAAAACTGTCTCCTGCTGTAATAAACAGCAGTCAGGTTCCAGATTTGCACCGGTGAATCCAGGTCATGCGGACCTCGGGCTTCCCATCATCCTGTGTTCATTTCTTGGGTATTTTTTTAGTGATGGTGTTACATGTACAACAGGTGAAGACGCACAAAACAGTCTCTCAGATACTCTGCTTCTGTTCTCAAGTAAAACACCAGGTGGCTCTGGAAGGCTGAAAAGCCCGTCGGTCTAACGGGGTTTTTCAGAGACAGGAAAACTGGGATTCACCCCAAGAAAGAGCAACCTTGGTGAATGCCTGCAGCCCTGGGAGGCACGCTAAATATTCCAGGCCTTGCACACCTGGGGCAGCTCAGACAATAGCCCCTGAGGAGATTCCGTTAAAACATAAACCCTCTCGGCAATCAAAAAGTATTGTTTTCAAAGTAAAAACAATGACATAGCTTAATGAGAAAAGGTATGGTCATTTTGTGGAGGACGAGAAAAATCAAGGCCATCCCACCTCAGGTTTAGCCTTAGCATAAGTACAGCCATCTCAGACCCCTGTGCCCAAGGGCTGAACTTTCCTTACTTTACTTTAGTTCCAGGAAGCCCCACCCTGCTGTGGTTCCAGAGACCCCCACCCTGCTTTAGTAACAGGAACCCATAAATACCCCTGCCTTAACTAAGCTCGGGGTCCAAGTCCCTACTCTGCTGTGTCAGGTATACTTGGGCCCAAGCTTAAGCTTGTCAAATAAACCCTCGTGTGATTGCATCAGTGTTGGCTCCTTGGTGGTCTCTCGAACGCGAAAACTCGGGCACAAAAATTTTTGAGAATTCGTGCCCAGAAAAAAAAAAAAGGATAAAATAAAACACCAATCGTGAAGAAAACGAGTCTATCTTTTAGAATTCAGTAGCAAAGACAGAAACCACTGGAACTCGTTTAAGCAGAAAAGGATTTCAGAGCCAGGAGTGGTTGCTTACAAAATCATGAGTAGTGCTAGATCCCCAGCCCCCTCCCCAGAACCAGCCCACCCAATTTGGCCTCTGCCACAGTCCGGAACTTGAGGAACCGAATGGGGGATCTCCTGCCCAGATTGCAGATGCCAGGAACCACCTCAGCTGGAGGCAGCAAAGATAGCGCCCCATGCCCTGCCCCTCCACACCCACAGTTCATGCCTGAGGCTGGGGCCTAGTCACAGCTGCCACTGGAAAATAAGGGTTTCTAGGACTGGGCTGCAGAGGCACCAATTCCTCTTCACTCCACTCGTGCCTGGGTTCACATGCTTGGTGGGAGCCACGCAAAATATGGAACCCAAGTTGAAAGAAAGTCTGAGAAATGTAGATACTGCTTTTCCCAAATCCAACATACGCAAAAAATATTAAAAGGGGTTTGGAGTCCTATTATCGGCCACAGATGATACAGTGCACATTTGTCACTGGTTTTGTCTGTCTGGGAAAAATCCCCCACAATACTGTACTTCACAAATTCTAGGATGCACACTGCTTTTCACAATTAAATATCACTGAAATCAGATGCTCACAGGCTTCTTAGATGCCCCCCATTTCAGAGACGCCTAAAGGGGAAAGTAGATGCTCAGTAAAGGCTGGCTATTACAATCACTCACCTCGTTCAAAAGAGGTGAGATTAATGGCAGCTGTGACATTTTACAATTGGTTCAGCATCTCATTATGGTTAGAAAATAGAAGGGATAACTCATTTTTGTACCATGATGCTCACAGAGAGCAGTCTGTATATTTTATATCATCAGTATCCGCACGGTAACTGGTAAATCAAATCCTAACTTAGCAATAATACAACCTATTCTAAGGCTAAAAAGAGAAGTTGAACTGATTTTGAAGTAAGGCACAGCACTGCTTAGGAAAAATTATAAAAACAAAATTACAATCTTACAAACAAATTTACAGCACAGAACAATGGGTTACATGTTGATGACTTTAAGTTTTTATAGAAGATTCCCTATCAAAAAAAAAAAAAGATTCCCTATCAGCTTATGTTCAATATGTGAACATAATTGTTCAAATGTGAACATAATTAATATGCAAAGCATTGTCATTACTCTTCAGCTAAATGCAAAGATTTGGATGTGGAAGAAGAAATGTTATCTTCCAAAAGTAGAAGACATCATTCTCAGAGGACAGGGCATATATTTAATACATAGTAAGGAGTGATCCATTTTTAAATTTTAGAAGCACGATTTTAACTGTTTTTTTGTTTTTTTTTTTTAATTTATTTATTTGTCAGAGAGAGAGAGCGAGCACAGGCAGAGTGGCAGGCAGAGGGAGAAGCAGGCTCCCTGCCGAGCAAGGAGCCCGATGATGGGACTCGATTCCAGGACGCTGGGATCATGACCTGAACCGAAGGCAGCTGCTTAACCAACTGAGCCACCCAGGCGTCCCCAATTTTAACTGTTTTAAGAGTTATGACTGGTGTGCCTGAGAGGCTCAGCCAGTTAAGCTCAGACTCTTGATCTCAGCTCAGGTGTTGACCTCCAGTTGTGAGTTCAAGCCCTACATTGGGCTCCACTGGGTGTGGAGTCTACTTAAGAAAAAAAAAAGGAGTCACTGTAAACCTTTCTGGATGGATCTTTAGAGATGAACAGTATTTTTTTTTTACTGGTTGGCAAACTAGCCTCCATACAAGGAGAGCAAGGAGAGACAGAAGAGGAAGGCCACTCCAGGTTGGTGGGTGGCAGGTTTGTTTTATAAGCAAGGGGATTTATTACGAGGCTTATGTCCCAGGGCCATGAGGCAAGTAGATCTCCAAACCTGCCTGCCAGAACCTTTACAGTTTACACAGAGGCCTTACCTGGGTTCGGTCTCCAATACCACGTAGATAGTCTCAACAACACATTACTCCCTCAAGAGTACGTCCTCGAAACAGAAAAATAGCTCTGGCTGTGAGAGCGTGGGCAGAACACACATTCCTAGGGCTGGGGAGCTGGGGAGCTGGGGAGCAGGCTCAGATTGCCCGGATTGCCCGGACCTAGCTCCGGGTCAACTGGAGGTCACGTCCTCTCAGTGACTTCCCCCAGCATCTTTCAAAACGTTAGTCTTTAAAGAGGACTGCCTCTTTTACATATCCATTTGAAATATTTACTTCAGAGCTCTAGCTGAGCCTTCAGCCTTTTAAAAAGTTAGAGACACTGGGCTTTGTGTTCTGTGCAAGCAGAGCTCAGGACGGTATTAACAGACCTCTGATTGGACTCACAGTCTGGGTCAGATGCTTCCAATGAGGGTGAAAACTCCCAGATCTTCCCAGAGCATTTACCAATCCGTAATGTAAGTGCTGGATTTATTCTCTCTCTCCACTCAGAGGGCAAGTGTAAACTCAGACTTGTTACTTTTTTTGTACCTAGTACTTGGCCTTGGCCATACTCAAGAAACATTTATCGAATAAATCATCAAATGAGTGGTTGAGCAATAGTCCTGTGAAAAGAAACACTCCAGGAGTACTGAAATTCATAATTGCCATAAAAATGTCTCTCGGGTCTTGTCATAGTATTTTCCTCCAGGAAAGGAGGCAAAATTAAAAATAAAAACAGCTAAATTCCTCTTTACAGGAAAATCCCTTCTTTAAAATTAAAGAAATACATATTTCATTGTGAAATAAAGCACACATAAAGAGGAATTATGTATGAACTTGGGACCCAGGTGGAGAACTAGAACATTCCAAGTGATGAGGGAACAGAAGGCTTGGCTGTGGACACAATAACAGCTGACATCCTGCAACCTTCCCACCCCCACTCCGGGGTGGGACATTTTGTGACATTCTTTAGGAATCTCCCAACTATCTTAATGTTAATACCTTGCTAGAGGGAAAAACCTTGACAATGACAAGGCCTCAAGGCATCCAGTATCTTGTAAGTCCTCTTTAGCATATGCAAGTTCTTTTGAAACCTCCCTTTTTCCTTACCTCCCCCACTCCATCCTACATAACCTGCCGCCCCTCACAACCCTGGGGCAACAGCTCTTTTCTGCCCATGGGTCCTGTCCCCGTGCTTTAATAAACCACTATTTTGCACCAAAGATGTCTCAAGAATTCTTTCTTGGTCATCGACTCTGGACCCACCCCACTGAACCTCACCTGTGTTCTAAAACTTCATCACTAGGACCCAGAAGCATGGCCACACCCCCTCTACACTCTCAACTCACCTCCTACAACATCTGCCAATCACCACCCCTCTATTCTTCTGTAACCAAGGTCACTATTGTCCTAACATTTGTAGGGATAATTTTTGTTTTACCACCTATGTGCAAATGCCTAAATTATAAGGTTTAATTTAATTCCCTGAGTTTCTTTGGTTCGTTAAGATTAGGTTATGATTCAAACTTCTCAAGAATATTTCATGTCTAGTGAGCAAAAAAAGGAATGCATACGAAGTGCTGGATATAAAAAAAAAATCTTTCCTGATATCACACACAGATAAAGCTTAACAAACATTAGCCATTTTCATACAATTAGAACAAGAGAATGAAAACAATTGAGAGCAACACATTTATTGAAGCAGTTGCTAAGCTTTCATTTACAAGCAAATGTACTCAAGGGAAAAAAAAATCACATGACAAAATATTCAAATGTTATACCATCTACATAAAATTAAACTTGCGGAATTTACAAATTAATATTCTGAGCAGACAGATAAATCATACATCCTTTTGCAAAATCCAATCTACAGCAGTTAAAAATTCATACAGTTACAATGTAAGACATTCTCTTTTTACAATCTACTTATTTACATAGCTTTTCCCACGGCAAATGATACAGTTCTTATCATAACTACCAAGGTTTGCAAACATAGTATATTTAAAATATGTTTAGCAGCATATAAAAAAATTAGATAAAAGGGAAGGAAATACTACTATTAAATAAAAATGAAATTAAAAGATGATAATAGAAACAACTCCATAGGAAAATAGATCAAAATATATTTCTGTTAGGACATCAAAAATGTTTCCCATGACAGAATGTATGCACAGCACTAATAAAACAATTTAACAGCATTTTAGTCCTGAGCACAGAATATAGCACAGCTGTAAAACTTTGGTCAATACAAGTAAACATCAACATTTAACACAAACTGTTTAACACTCTTTGTTAATAGATGAAGGTCAATTCCACCTTAGGAAAAATCATCAATAATATTCTCCTATCTTATTTTTTCCCATTCTATTAAAAGAACTTTGGAATTTAGAAAGCTTCTATAGGCTGATATAAATACCAGACAAACGGACCACAATTTGACTAACATTCCCAATATGTTTAAATATATAAATCATCTGAACAGACTATACGATGAGTTACCAATGGCTTGCATTGTATTCCAGGTATTTTCTGACTCTCACAAAAGCAGATATCTTATAATTCAAATAATTTTAAGGTGTTTTTTATAGCTAGGCACAAAAATCCAGCCACAACAAAAGTGTGAATCAAGCAGTATACCAATTAAAGGATATATATGTATTGGCAGATATTAAAATTAAGCACACAGGCTAGTACACAATTTTATTAGAATACCATTTATATTCATCAATTGGATTCAGATATATTTTCCAGTTAATCCCATTCATAAGATTTTGCTTAATAAATACAGGGCACCATTTCATAACGAAAGTACAGACTATTATCACAGTATTCAGTTTATGACTATCTTCATTCATGTTTAATTACTGGCAATATCTTCCCCCAGATCTCCTATGTCAGAGATCTGGCCATCTTGCAAGTTGCGAGCCTTCCAAATTCTCACAGTTCGATCACTACAAAACAAATTAAAAATGAACATATGAAAAAAGGCAGAAAGACAAAGAAATAGCTCTTAGTATTATTTATTGTGAAAACATTTTCTGAAGAGGACTTCAATAGATGTAAGTAAAAATATACATTGTCCCATACATATATCAAGCAGATACCCTTAATAATGGTATTAAAAATAGTTCATATTGTCAAGGGCTTACTATATGGCAGGCACTGTTACTATGTGCCCTTTAAATATAAATACATTCAATTCTCTTTAACTACCATAGAGATAGATAATGCTATTATCCCTTTGTATGGATGAGCAAAGTGAGATCCAGAGAGGTTAATGACTTGCTCAATATCACAAAATATGTGATAGAACCAAGATTTCAACCTAGGCAGTCTGGTTCTTTGGCCCCACCTCCTAATCACTACACTGGATCTGCACTCTTTGTTTCAAAAAACAGCACATGAGACATTGTCGATCAGAGATCTTCAGGCACAAAAGCCCACAGTAAGGTTACAGTAAGGCTTCTGGGAAGGGAAGAGATTGGGGCAGGGATTCCAGGGAGTTGGTGAGTCTGGCAATAGTCAGGAAGAGTTATGTATGCTCAGGTGAAATCAGCCTAAGCCCCCAGGAAAAGCAGGGGGCTGCTGAGAAGTGGACGGATTCTTCACTATAATAGAACACAGAAGATTTAAAGTGTTTCTGAAAAAACTTGTTTTTGTTCATCCAACATGTGGGTACTGGGGAGTAGTTATTAAACCATCATATTTCTTACTGTGTCTCTCATAGCTTTAAGGGAGTGTTACTTTTCTCCAATTACCTAATAAACTCAAAGCCAAGAGTTTCCATAGAATTTCATAGCTAAAAGGCACTTCAGAGATTATGCAGTCCATTTCAAGGATAAGGAGAGTTTAGTTACGTGTCCAGTGTAACATACTAAAGGCAGAGGTGAGCTAGAATCTAGGTTTGTTAGTCTCTAACCAGTAATCTCTGTTGTCCCTAAGAGCTCCTATCACAAGCAAGCAAGAAAGCTTTTTTTCTTTTTGTGTATCTATATGAGATGACAGATGTTAACTAAAGTTATTGTGGTAATCATTTCACAATATAGGTAAGTCAAATCATTATGCTGTGTATCTGTAACTTCCACAATACTATATGTCAATTATATCTCAATAAAACTGGGGGAAAGTAGTAATCTTCTCCCCAACCCGCACAGCATATGTACACTGATAACAGCAAGGGGATATGTTCATTCATCCACCTGCTCGTCCACCCACTCATTTATTCAACCATCCAATCAACAATGTTTACTGAGAACTTGCTGTGTTCCAGGCACTATTCAGGTGTTCAAGACAATTTAAAAACAAACAAACAAATAAATAACAAAACCTTCTTCCATCGTAGATTATACAATCTAACAAGAGAAGACAGTATCTGGAAAGCACTTAGAACAACACCTGGCAAATACTAAGCACCATGCAAGTGTGTGCTAAATGACAAATAAATAAGTGGAACTAGTTTGAAAATAGCCTTCTTGGGGCGCCTGGGTTGCTCAGTGGGTTAAGCCTCTGCCTTCAGCTCAGGTCAGGATCTCAGGGTCCTGGGATCAAGCCCAACATCAGGCTCCCTCCCCCCCCACCACTTGTGATCTCTGTCAAATAAATAAATAAAACCCTATAAAAAAGAAAAGAAAATAGGCTTCTGATTTTATTGGCCATTTTCCTGATTTTTAAGTTACATAGTAAATACATTTGCGTCTGGTGCACCATGGGTAAAAATGAGAAAAAGTTCAGTTCTTCAAAAATAAGACTACACTGTGGAAGAGAGGTATTACCGTAACATCATAATTCACCCACCAGATCTCTGTGACATTTAATACTTTGAGTCTTATATTGAGTGTCCCACAGCTTTGAGGGGTATTAAGTTATTTCCAGTAAATTATCAAGGACACAGCAAGTTTCCAAGAGAATAAACAAAAGTGGTGAGTCTTAAGAAAGTAATATATCTTGGAAATAACATCAATGAAGCACCAAAGGTAAGCACTTTAGAAAAACACAAAAATAAATCAGCTTTGAAGTACGCAATAGTAAAAATCTAAGTGAAAAGAGAAAGTACGAGATACAAGAAAGTAAATCTCAGTGAAAAGAGGGATTCAATGAAAATCGCACGAGTAATAAGAGATATCACAGAAATATAGCAGAGGTTTCAAAATAAAGTCAGGGTAATCATGCATTTAGGATAGATGAATCAAGAATGTGCTCTGATTAAATTAAATGTAAAAATGACAAAAGGAGATTTTCAAGATAGATTCTCATGAGACATACTCTATTTGAATGAGACTAACACCTTACATTAGGGTGTATATGCTTTCCTTGCCAAAGTACTTATATACACATTGTGTCATTTTTATGGTCACAACATGTCTCCACTTCTTCAAGCGTCTTAAACATCACTTCTTCAGTGAGGCCCTCACCAAACACCCTACTGTGTGACTTCCTCCCCATGATCCTCTCTTCCCTGGTCCCTGCTTTATTTTTCTCTATAGCAGCTATCACTATGTAATCTATTTTACTTGTTTTTTTTTTTCTTCTCCTTAGAATGAAACGGGGGGGGGGGGGCTGATCTATTTTGTTCACAACTCTTCCCAAGAGTCTGGAACAATGCCTGACATATTGGAGATGTACCATGAATGAAAAAATAAGCAAATAAATCCATCAATCCAGCCTCCCTAAAAGGGAAGAAGCAGATATTATTATTATTAAGCACTTATACAGCTGACCCTTGAACAACATGGGTTTGAACTACGAGGGTCTACTTCCCCTTGGATTTTTTCAATAAACAGCACAGCACTGTAAATGTATTTTCTCTTCCTTATAATTTTCTTTTTTTTTTAAGATTTTATTTATTTATTCGTTGGAGAGAGAGAGATCACAAGTAGGCAGAGAGGCGGGCAGGGGCAGAGAGAGAAGCAAGCTCCCTGTGGAGCAAGAAGCCTGATGTGGGATTCAATCCCAGGACCGTGGGATCATGACCTGAGCCGAAGGCAGCGGCTTAACCGACTGAGCCACCCAAGCATACCAATCTTCCTTATGATTTTCTTAATAACATTTTCTTTCCTCTAGATTCCCTTATTTTAAGAAAATAGTATATAAAACATATAACATACAAAATATGTGCTAATTGACTAAGTATATTATCAGTAAGGCTTCCAGTCAACAGTAAGCTATTAGCAGTTTAATTTGGGGGGAGTCAAATTTATATCTGGTTTTTGACTATTCAAGGGTCAGTGCCCCTAAGCCTGCATGGTCCAAATGTCAACTGTACTTTACAGAGAGTAGAAGAGGAACAAAGAGATTTTTTAAATGATTTATTCTAAGTGTAAAGAATGGCAAGTTCAGTCTTTCTGGAAAGAAAATCTTTAAAAATTACTCACCTATAATTTTTTTTTTTTGTTAGAATCACCGGGGAAGATCTGGCTGCAGAGTTTCTAGGACAAGCAGAGTGCTAATACAGAAGTAACACTAGTCTCATGTATTCTGGGGATTAAACTCAGTGCCCAAAGTGTACATCAGAAAATATAAATAAGAGATCGTAAATAGAATGACTGTAATAAAAGGAGGGTTTTATATATTCTGTTTCCAGACATTTACAGCTTATAATATTTATTAAATCTGAACACAAACAACCAATACAGAGAAAAATCATATGGGAAGACTTACTCGGCTGCAGTAAAAATGTGGGTGGAATTAACACATATGGCATTGATAGGACTATCATGACCCTTCATTTCTCCGACTGGCACAAAAGTATCCACGTTCCAAAGCTTCAGAATGCCCCCTCTGCAGCCACTGAGCAGAACCGGGTGCCCTGGTACCACTCCTAGGGCACAGACCCAATCCTTATGTGCATTTGGAACTTGCTGAGAGAAAATAAGAAATCAGCAGCTTAAGAGGAGCCTTCCAAAATGACATTTTCACACTAAAGTAAGTTACAGAACATTTTTGTCAACAAAACAGTATCTGGAACACTGAATGGCCTGGAAACTATAAAGATCATTTTCTATGCAATCATTCTTAGTGATTTAAAGAAATAAATCTGCAGTTTGCTTCCAATTTCCTTCAATTATTATCAGGGTTATCAATATTAGAGACCTATAATGTTAAAAATCTTACAGATCGAAAAGATGCAGAAAGCATACAGAATTTTTCACATCACATTCTCTCCATAGGAGTTGACTATCTCACCTTTATCCAAAAAGAATTTAATTCAACAAGTTTGAAAAGTACAACCTGGTATGTAGACTATAAAGAATGCCTCATAAAATCCCTGCTTTCAACCTTTGATAGAAAACATGGAGGTTTAAGGCTTTTCGGAGAAGACCAGAGCTAACATATACTTCATAATGAATGAACAGTAATTATAAGCTCAAACTATATGACTATACTTGAGTGTAAATATATTAAAATGAGTAGTATAAAAGTCACAGCCAGGAATGTATATAAAAGATTCTGAATGCAATAAATGCATCTATCGCCAAGGGTGTTCTATTGACATTCATGCTACTTGTTCATTTTGTTTTCATCTATTTTTATCTAGAAGGTATTATTAAATATTGAATGTTGCCCTTCTCATAATTAGTAACTCTGGTGACTAAAGACGAAATACTCTTTAAGAGGTTCTTCAGGTTCTTACATAGACTACTGGTGGCTCTGAAGTACCCACTCCATCCCGTGAAAGGTTTTGCATTACCTGTAGAAGGTCTTTTTGAGCTAAGTCCCATTTCTTGATTCCATTATCTCTGGACCCACTAAATAGGTTATCCCCTTGTATGGTCAGTGCTTCAATGCCATCATAATGAGGGGGCTCAAAATTGTGGGTGGGACTCACAGTTCCCAGAGCCCCTTCAGTTACATCAAACATCTAAAAAACAAACAGAGAGAAAGCAGACATCCTATTTAACTTACAAATACACACCTATATGTTTCATACCAGAAACACATACACATGTATATTAACCAGATGTGACATGTTTTGTTACAATATTTTACTAAATTAATTAAATTAATCTGGTATGAATGACCCAGGATGAACCCGGGTCCTATTTTCACATTACTTTTGGTCACATACTTACGTGTCTGTAGACTTTTAAGAAAGGCAACCAATTTTTTCACGTCTGAGTGTACAAATGATATGCTCAGTAATACAAATACTATGAATCAATTCACTTGAAAGTCATAAAAATGATACAACTATTATTTAAACACTCTTAGCTAGCTCTGCAATCCCAGTGGTCATCTCAAATTTCCCCAAGTTGCTATTCAAAACCTCCCACCCCCCTCAGTTGCCCTCATCTCTTTTAGTGGGTGACCTTGTGATTTCTTGGAAAGGCTAGCGTGATCAAAAATAAACTTTCTGGACTCTTCCCTCCATTCCAAAAGTTTCCTTTTATCTTCAAACATTCTCTTACCCTTCCTTTCTTTTCAAATGCTAAAGTGTGCTTACTGCTTCCCAAAAGATTCACATCACTGATTTGGTTCTAACTGTTCTAACCACCTTCATCAATTACCACCACTTCCCTCTTCACGCTTTCCCTCTCCACCTGGGCCTGCTTCCTAAGCAGACAGGCATACCCCAAGTTTACCAAATACAAAATCCTTTTCCTTTAACCATTATGTTTTCATGTAGCCAACCCATTTTTCATCTCTTAATCTCGGATTCTAGAAAGAGTATTTATTCCCTTCCTATCTCTCTGTTACTATATCCTCTTTTTATTCTTAAACTGGTTCTTACAGGAATTCCCAAGGCTGAGTCCTGGCAACCTCTTTCTCCTTTGGCCATGTCAGCTATTCTAACCCCTCGAACATCTGCTTCTCATCAAATGGCTCCCAAACCTGCATGTCTAGTCATAACTTATAGTGAGCTCTAGACTTGCCTTTCAAATGGCCTACTTGCATGCATGAGGATGACTTCTACTACTTAGGATCTCAAATTTAACATTTCCAGAACCATACTGTGCATCTTCCCTTATCTGCTAATTTCATAAGATCCAAAGACCATAATAAAATCAGTATAAAAGATGGTGACAGTGAGACTTATGCATTAGTTGGACGAATGAGCCAAAGATCTTTAAAATCCCTCCCTATCTTCTATGAAAAATGAGAATACATGATTGAATAATAAAACAATAAAATCAGAAACTATGAGTGAGGAAAAGATCACCAAGAAAAAGTAAAGGACAGAAATGGAAAAAAAGAAAACTGATTAAGAGAAAAGGGTTCCAGGTGCATCTGAATACTTCAAATCTATCACTTAATAAGAGGATATACTTCAACTCTGTCATACACACTTTGATGTAATGATCCTTGGAGCCAGTGACGATTAGATCTTGTCCGTTAGAAATCTGATCTACAGTAAGGCACATAACAGGGCCTAGGTGTCCTGTTAACTTTCCTGTAGACTGAAACCTTTAAAAAGAAAGAAAATAATTTTGTTTGAAAATATTTCTTAATGTGCTGAGGCTAAGCCTCCACATAAATAACCTAAATTCTTTGATGAAACTGTTCACTAATTTTCTTTTTTATTTTAGCTCCACCTCTTTGCAACTTTCCTTAAATTCAGAGTCCAAAAATGACAAACTAACCTATTCTATGATTGAAGTGTGAGGAGTCCTAAATAAGTTAGTCCAAAGTGACTAATGTCATTCAGACAGTAAACAAAAATGCAGCGAAACTTGGTAAAGACTAATTTTAAATCCAACCCAGTCCAGGTAAACCTTAATCTGTTAAATGTCCAAATGTTATAAATATATGACCAAGGTCCAATTTGGAATTTGATTAAAACAACTGTTATCACTTATATAACTATACAATCAATAACAACATGGAAAAAGATTACTTTATAAAAAACACATATATTCTCACATATACACATGTATGTACACCCATAATATACACATGTACACACACTCATATATACACCTACATATACAAATATGTGTATATGTGTATCAGAAAGTAGGTGGTCTATTTCATCAGTTATCATAAAGATTGAAAATGACCAGGATATACAGCTAACTGGTAGAAAAATGTATGACAACAATTATCAGGGGGTTACAAAGAACCTTTGTCTCACAGTCCGACCTCAATCAAGCTGCTAGAATATACAGATATATTTAACTTGTAGAATGTTAGGTTTTTTTTGTTTGTTTTGTTTTGTTTTGTTTTTTAAAGATTTTATTTATTTGACAGACAGAGATCACAAGTAGGCAGAGAAGCAGGCAGAGAGAGGGGAGGAAGCAGGCTCCCTGCTGAGCAGAGAGCCCGATGCGGGGCTCGATCCCTGGACCCTGGGATCATGACCTGAGCCGAAGGCAAAGGCTTTAACCCACTGAGCCACCCAGGCGCCCCGAATGTTATTTTTTGAAGACTATTCTCTTAGTTACTTTGTTACAATAAATATACATTTAATCATGCTGCTGAAATCAAGCAGGTTTCAAAAGAGCTAACTTTTCAGCAAAAATAGAAAGTGTAAAGATTTTCAAAAGCTGGTATCTTTTCTGCCTCATGACAGGACTTTGAGTGTCTTCCTCCATAATGCTCCATGAGTCAAGTTTTAACATCTTCAGGAATGAGCCAAGTACTCACATCTTTTCTCATTTTCTTAAACAAGCACTGTGTTCAATTTTCTACATTGTATTTCTAAAAAAGAGTATTCAGGACTGTGTTTCTTCTCTCTTTCTCTCTCATCTATTTACCTGTATATTTTGTTTATTAAACTTTCTCAGTCATGTGTTAAAATGTTACAAGTTATAACTAGTTATTTTCAGTTTCCAAAATATCTGTCACTCAGTATCCTATAATTGCTTGTTTAGTGGCCATTATCCTCCATTACAACAGGAGCCCTAAGAAGGTAGATACCACATTTGTCTTGCTCAGTCTTTATTCCCAGCACCTCCTACGGTCTTGGTGCACTGCTGACTCCCAGAATTGATGTTGAAAAAATACTTAACTAACAAATGAATATTTCCTTGCTACCAAAATTTTAAGAACTAGAAAAGAAGCCAAAAAAATACTCAACTGAAGGATAAAAGCCCATATTTCATGGCAAATAAAAACAAAATCAGAGATGTAATGCTTTAGATTTCAACTTATCATTTTTTTACCCATTTTTTATCTTAATACTTTATCTTTTCTATTTATTTTATATTCACAAAAATCCTATAAGGATTTATGCCCAAATTTGTTAAATTAGGTTTATAAACTAAAAATTCTGACATATAAGATGTTTAAGTGATGCTGCCCCCAAAATAACTCTTTCAAAGGTCCTGGTAGAACTAGAATGAGAATCCTGATCTCTTCCTAGTAAAGAACACAAACTGTAGACAATTATTAAGAAAGGCTATTTTCCTTCATATACTTTTTTTTATCAATAGAGATTAAAAGAAAGGAAAATTGTGAGCTTGTTAATGAGGACAAAAGAGATTTTTAGGGGTATTGGGCCAAATAGAAAAGCCTATGATTTTATATTAACTTCTGGGGTTATAAAAATTAGACTTCATATTCACCAATGTATTATTAATATCTGAAAATTATACTTGTCATATATAAGAAATACATTTCCTTAAAAATTCTACCTTTTAAGATCCCACATTCTGACAGCATTTCCAGAAGCTGCATAGAGGAAAGTGCCAGTTGGGTTTAGAGCAATTTGATTTATCTGGTTTTCTCCAGAAGGAATAGCTACTGTCCGGCTGGTACTTGCAGAACAGGCATCTCCAAGAGTAACTTGACCTGAAGATCTTAACAGAGACAAAACAAAGGAAAAAAGTCACATTTCTGGGCAAGAGTTCAGCTTAGGGTTCCTTGAATTCCTAGGAAACTGGCTGTAGGCACAATAAGCTCTGTATCCTTTGGTCACCACATCAACCATACGGAGCACAGAACCTCACACACACATATCTGGCACTTACAAACACATTTAATGAGGAACTGAATAAATGAATGACTAAAACAAGATGATGTGGCTTAAAATTCTTAATTTGTAAGTCTCATATAACACTAGGGATTCCAGGTCCTGAGTTAGCGATGACCAGAACATCATTCAAAAAAGATTAAATGTCAAACACTTAAAAAAAAAAAAAAGACTCAACAAATGATATAGTGCTACAAAGGTAATTCTTTTTTCTGCAGCTTCCAGAAGCCCCCTGAGGAGCCAGGCCTTCCAATGCCCCCTTTTGTCCATAAGAATTGCCTTTTGAATTAAAGACACTAAGGATTTTTCAAGCCATTTTCAGTTTTAGTTTACTCTAACTCACTCATACATGGAATATTTACCATGTGCTAGAGACTTAAACATAATTTATTTCTATTTCCACAAATAAATTGTAAGTGATAAATATATTCTTAAATTTTGAAACATTTTCTCAGTTAACATCCAAAATATCAAGTTATAATTAATTGTTTAAATTTTACTTTAGTGAGTCAGCTGGACTGGAGGATTTCTAAGATACAGTGTTCCTTTTTCTATAAAATTTCCGTTAAGAGACTTGTATTCAGTACAGTAAATAATGAGTAGTTCTCAAAATACAAACTAGGACTTATGTTAATAATCCTTACTCTACAAATTATAAAACATACCCTTTCCTATGTTCCCTTTGCTTATTTAGAACAAGAGTTCACCCCTATTTTAATTACGTAAAACAGTTTATCCATCTTATAGCAAAAAGAATCATTATTTGCTCTATATTTTAAAGACATATATGATAACACCGGAAACCAACTCATCCTCCAATTGTCCAACCTAACCCACAGTTATGAAACTGGTGTTCACACAAAAGCAGTAGGTCCTAAAACAAACAAAAAAACTCTCAATTATTCAATGCCTGCTAATTAAAGGCTACAAGTACTTCTTAACTGTCTACTATGGTGATATTAGCCATTTTTCCAAGGACTGGTATTCATTTGAAGCAAGAAATGTAAATCATTTAACTACATCAAGTAGTAAATACTATGAATATGTAATACCTTAGTATTTAGGAGGGAGGAAATATGAACTGTATACTTAGTCACAGACCAAATATAATTCATTCTTTCCTATTTAACACCAAGCTTTCTTTTTTATTTAAATTCAATTAGCCAACATATGGTACATTATTAGTTTTAGAAGTAGAGGTCAATAATTCATCAGTTGCATTCAACACCCAGTGTTTATCACATCACATGCCCTCCTTAATGCCCGTCACCTAAATATCCCATCTCCCCCCGCTACCTCTCCTCCAGTAACCCTCAGTTTATTTCCTATAGTTAAGAGTCTCTCATGGTTTGTCTCCCTATTACTTTACATTCAGTTGGCCCTCCCTTCCCCTATGACCCTCTGCACTATTTCTTATATTCCACATGAGTGAAACCATAGGATAATTGTCTTTCTTTGATTGACCTATTTTGCTCAGCATAATACTATCTAGTTCCACCCATGTCTATGTAAATGGTAAGTATTCATCCTTTCTGATGGCTGAGCAATACTGCATTGTATACATGGACCACATCATCTTTATCCATTCATCTGTCAATGGACATCTCAATTCTTTCCATAGTTTGGCTATTGTGGACATTGCTGCTATACATTGGAGTGTATGTGCCCCTTCAGATCATTACATTTGTATCACTGGGGTAAATACCCAGTAGTACAATTGCTGGGTCATAGGATAGCTCTATTTTAAACTTCTTGAGGAACCTCCATGCTGTTTCCCAGAGTGGCTGCACTAGCTTGCATTCCCACCAACAGTATAGGAGGGTTCCTCTTTTTTTGCATCCCCACCAACATTTGTTGATTCCTGATTTGTTAATTATAACCTTTCTGACTGGTGTGAGGTAGTATCTTATTGTGGTTTTGACCTGTATTTCCCTAATGCCAAGTGATGTTGAACATTTTTTCCTGTGTTTGTTGGCCATTTGTATATCTTTTTTACAGAAATGTTTGTTCACGTCTTCTGGCCATTTCTTGACTGGATTATTGATTTCTGGGGTGTTGAGTTTGATAAGTTCTTTATAGATCTTGGATACTAGCCTTTATCTGGTATGTCATTTGCAAATATCTTCTTTCATTCTGTAGGCTGCCTTTTTTTGTTGACTATTTCCTTTGTTGTGCAGAAGCTTTTTATCTTGCTGAAATCCCAGCAGTTCATTTTTGCTTTGGATTCCCTTGCCTTTAGAGATGTGTCTTGCAAAAAGTTGCTGTGGCCAGGTTCAAAGACCTCGAATTCTACATACTATTTTCCCCTAGTACTAGAGTTTTCTAGTTCTGTGTGATCCATAAACTTGTTTTTAGCCTGTTGTTCCTGCTGGTCTTCTCGGGGAGGGGCCTGCTGCATTGATTCTCAGGTGTCTTTGCCTGGGCGGAGTTGCACCACCCTGGCCAGGGGTCTGGCCTCAGTGTAAGCTGCTTCAGGCTGCTCTATGTGCCTTTTGTTCCCTGACAGCTTTCTGCACCACTTTAGCAGATGAAAATAAAAATGGCAGGACTCTGATCTCCAGTCCCTGAAGCTGAAAGATCATGGCCCCCACTTGACAGTGAACCCTCAGAGAAAAGCAGTCAGTCACTTTTGTGTGCATCAAACTGCAGGTTTCCGTGTTGCATACCCTCACAGGTCCTCCCAGGGGAAAAAGGAGGGTCACCCAGGTTCTGCCGCTTGCAGGGCCCCTTCTAGAAGAGCGGTCACTCGATTGTGCTGTGGTTCGCAGTTTATGGCAAACTCAATGGAAAGCCTGCTCCTGGGCTCCCCCACTGTTGCTAGCTTCTCTGCTCCAATGCTTGGAAATTCTGCCAACTCAGGCACCCTCACTCTTTCTATGACCCCAGGGATCCTGAGACCACACTGTCCCACATAGGATTCTGCCCAACTTCACCACCTGAGCACCTTTCGGGCTAGGACATCACTCAGGGAAGCAGACTTCTAAACATTCCGACTTTGTGGACTTTGTGCGCCCTGTAGCTGGTTTATGGAGGCCCACTGTGGTTTATCTTCTGATATATCCCCTCAGATTCACTTGGTTTATCTTCTGATATATCCCCTCAGGTTCACTTCTCCACACCTCCTACCTTGCAAAAAGTGGTTGCTTTTCAATTTGTAGAATTGCTGCAATTCTTTTCTTAGATCTCAGGTTGAATTCACAGGTGTTCAGAACGATTTGATAGATACCTAACTAAATTCAAGGGACCAAGGGACTCCTACTCTTCCTCCATCTTCCCTCCTCCTTACATTTCTACCAGGCTCTTATATTACATTTTCTCAATAGTTTTCCCCCTTATTTTATCTACATTCTTACTTTAACATCCTTTTGGAAGCAGACAGGTATAAATAAAAATAAATAAAAGTACATTCAGTCCTATCTTTTCATATATGTTGTACATATGAACTATTTGTCCCTTACGCTATTTGTCTTTAAATTACTTACGTCAGCGTTCGAATGCACTTTGCCGAATCTCTGATATCCCACACCTTAATATAAGATGTGGACACAGTGAAGACCAAACTTGTATAATTACAGTATTTTACAGATACGACGTTGTTGGGATGACCCCCCAATGACATTATCTCCTGCCCAGTCACCAGATTCCATATTTTACAAGTACGATCTACAACAAACAAGAAAAGAAAAATACTGTCAATATGAACTACATTAGGTTCTCTTAACAATAAAAATTATGTAAACAGTTTTTCTCCTATGAAAATTAAATGAAATAAGAAAAAGTAATTATTCCACTAACCTGAAACAGACATCCTACCTCCATCCTTGACCCTCTGCTTCAGGTTCAAGGGCAAAGTACATATAAAGGATCGAATGAAAGCCAGGGATGTCTGGTGTATGTATAATGTGGTATTAAAAAAATAATTATAGGGACACCTGGGTGGCTCAGTTGGTTAAGCGGCTGCCTTTGGCTCAGGTCATGATCCCAGCGTCCTGGGATCGAGTCCCACATTGGGCTCCTTGCTCGGCAGGGAGCCTGCTTCTCCCTCTGCCTCTGCCTGCCACTCTGTCTGCCTGTGCTCTCTCTCTCTCTCTCTGACAAATAAATAAATTAAAAAAAAATTTTTTTTAAATTATATAAAATTTTGTAATAGTCGTATCACAAGAATCTTGCCTCAAATTGCCCCTAGATTTAAAATGGCATTCCCAAATCAGCCTCTTCAAAATATTCTGCTTTGATTACTCCTATCTCCTCAAAGCACTCACACAAACACATACCCTTTTCTTTTCCAGTGTCACTGATTGATGGAGTTTATTTTTGACCACAAAACATAATTATAAACTAATTATTTGGGGTTTTTTTTGACATGTCAAATACATAACTATCCTGGAGATAAATTTAATTTGAATTAGAAAAGTACATTTTCACAGTGTAGATTCTTTAATTGGATATTGGATGGCTTGTCATTCACAATTCATATATTCTAGCTAGACTGTTATATTTCATTATATACAATGAGCAATAAATGCTTCTTGATTAAACCAAGTCCTGTAATGTCCCTCAATGCTAAAAAACTTTCACCAGCTCCCCAAATTCCTGTACATGCTACCTTCCTACCTTTCTAGCCCTACTACTAGCCCATCACTTATCTTAAAATTACAGTTGACCCTTGAACAACATGGGTTTGGATGGGTCTACTTATATGCAAATTTTTTGATATAGTACAGTCATGTATTTTTCTTCCTTATGATTTTCTTAGTAATATTTTTTCTCCAGCTTACTTTATTATAAGAACGCAGTATGTAATACTTATACATGATATGTGTTAATGGACTATATTATTGGTAAGGCTATTAATAGTTCACTTTGGGGGGAAAGCTATTTCTAGTTCAGTTTTGGGGAAGTCAAAAATTATATGCAGATTTTCTTTTTTTAAGACTTTATTTATTTGACAGAATACAAGGGGAGTGACAGGGAAAGGGAGAAAGAAGCAGGCTCCTGCTGAGCAGAGAGCCAGATATGGAGCTTGATCCCACGACCTTGGCATCATGACCTGAGCTGAAGGCAGAGGCTTAACCAACTAAGCTACCCAGGCACCCCTATATACAGATTTTAGACTATGCAGGGGTCAGCACTCCTAATCCCCATGTTGTTGAAGGTCAACAGAATTCTACTTTTCAATCCAATTGGATTTAGTTTCCAAACATACCCCACTTTAAGCTCTATGTCTCTGCTTATGTTGTTCCATTATCTTGGTTGTCAGTCATTACCTGTCACTGTCCAAACCATCCTATAAGGTTCACCCTAAATGTCTCCATATGAAAGCCTTATTTCTCATAGGCTGGCATAACAGCTCCCTTTTCTGAAACCCCAAAACTCTTAGTCCTTAATTCTTCAAGTATTTACAGTTGACCTCTAGTTGCCTGCAATTATACCAAAAAGGTTAAGACCTCAGGTTTGGAGATGAGTAGTCATGGTTTTCCAATCGTGATTCTTCCATTTACTACTAAGTTTACCTGGGAAAATCATTTCATTTCTCGAAACCTCAGTTTCTTCATCTATAAAATTAGGATGTGACATGCATTTCACTGGGGTTACCACAAGAATTAAATGATATGTAATCTGGATAGTGTTTAGCATAGTCTCTGACATATAGTTAAGTGCTCAAGAAATGGTGGTTGCTATATCTGACTCTCCTTACCACAGTGTACATCGTAATGACCTTTGTCAATTTTTATATGACCTGGATTTCTAAGCTTAGCACCCTGCATGCATTAAGTACTCAGTTACTGAAGGGAGATGTATCCTCTCAACATTTTATTCATATAACATCAACAGAGGTCTTACTTTCTTCCCAACTATGCCATGATTTTATATAATTCAGGAGGTGAACCAGATTATCTCTCAGGTTCTTATGGGTCTTAAGCAGTTTGACTGTTTTTTTTAAAGCCTGTTAAAAATGTAATCATCTTTTTAAAAATCTGCTAACTATCCACATGAAGCAGTTACTGGCACCTTTTGATCCAGTGAAGAGGAGATCATCAGTAGAATCCACACAGAGCACAGCTTTTGTGTGCCCTTCAGCGATGTGAAGACACTGTAGTGGAGAAGCTCTGATTCCTTTTGAAGCAGGAAATGGGTTGATTATGCCCCTGAGATGTGGGAAAGAACAAGACTTACTTCAGTAACTCTATCATGGGACTGCTTGTATTTCCCCCCTGACTTTAAAAAGTCTTTCTAAGTAATTAATAAAATTCAGACTGCTCCCTTATCTCTTTTTAAAGGAAAAGGACACAGAGACAAAATGTGAAAGCGTAATAGTAGTGATGGAGTCCATCAACTAATCAGGCATCAGCCAGCAGGTGTGTTCTACAAAGAGCAAAGCCCACAGTCCATAAGACCTTCTCACTAACAAGTCCTTCGCCTGAAAGTTTAATGTAGCAATATTGGGAGCTAGTTGATTATAGTGAATTCTGACAAATAAGAAAGGATAAATAATGGACAACTGGAGGGTGTGACACTTTGTCATGCTGGAATGTGACTCTAAGTCAAAAAGAACATTCTGGAGAAAGTATAACACATATCACCTAAAATACTGAAACAAACAAATTTCAAATGAATTTGAAAAGAGATAGGAATGATAGCGTACACAGAAATTCTAAAGCGAGAGTAGCCCCAAACTATCAAGAAATTAAAGACAAAGCTCTAACAGTCTCAAAGAAGATTTAAAAAAAAAATGAGATGTTAAAAAGTATAGTGAGAGTCCTTAGGGAGCTTTCTCATAAGTTTAATATTTTTGATTTTAAAATTTAATTTAATTTTTAATATTAAAATATTTTAAATATGTCTGCTTTATGCCATTAGACTACATACTATGGAAATATATAGGAATTTAAGACAGGATCTGAATTGAAATAGTTGTGTCCAGAAGACTAAGTCCATGTATCATTGCTCACAGCAGGAAGAAAAGTTATGTTGAATTATGTATGCTATATACAAGACAGACGGCAATAATATCAAAACAAATAACAGGGATTTAAAAAAAACACATTTCTATATTCTTTGGGGGGGGGGGGCAATCAGAGAGGAGAGGGAGAATCTTACGCAGGCTACATGCCCAGTGAAGAGCCCAACATGGGGCTCAATCTCCCAACCCTGAGATCATGACCTGAGCCCAAATCAAGAGTTGGATGTTTAACCAACTGAGCCACCAGGGGCCCTTCTATCTTCTTAATGAAAAAGAATAATCTTCAATATGTAATGGGCAGAAATGATTAAGAAGAAATGTAAGCCCAAGATAAGTTAGAACTGACAATAGAGAGTTATCCAATGAATTCAAGTATTTTTGTTTTTAAGTCATTTTATCACAGGTTTTAAAAGGATACACGATTGTGGACGTAAAAATCACTGTTGGGTCACTAAGACTGATGAAGGGGACAAAACATGGAGACCCAAATTTCTAAAAAGCGGAGGGAAATAGTGGATTTCAGAAATTATAGACGAGTAAAACTTCTTGTGTAGTCTGAGAAAGGAAAGTATTAAACAAATCATTATAAACACTTAAAAATAAATGTTCAGCAGTAAGAGATAACACTAATGTCACAGGGGAAGTTCTTTGTAAGCTTAATAGCAAATTAAGGGGATGTCATATTCACAATACACGTTAACTCCAAAAAGATCCATACAATAAGTTTTTCAAATGATATCCTTGTGGATATGGTAGGTAAGTACAGAACTGTTATAGCAAGGTAGTTCCATCAGTGGCTGAAGAGGCACACCTAAGCAGTCAATGTTCCTGTCAATCTGGAAGGACATTTTCAATATCTAGTGAATGTTTCCCTAGCACTAAAGACAGAGATGGCATATTTATTAAACTGATATGTTAAAGAGCTAGATACTGTATTGTATTGCCTAAGAAAACAACAAACAAAATTTATTTACTTTAAGTACCTACTTAACACTAAAATAATCACTGGATATAATTTAAAGATAAAATTTAAGTAGAATATAAACAGAATGCTCCAAGTAAGAAAAGACTTAATAGTAGCTTAGATTTAGGGGTGCTTGGGTGACTCAGTCCGCTAAGCATCTACCTTTGGCTCAGGTCATGATCCCCAGGGTCTTGGGATCAAGCCCCACGTGGGGCTCTGTGCTCAATCCAGAGTCTGCTTGCCCCTTCCCCATTTGTGTGCTCTCTCTCTCAAATAAATAAATAAAATCTTTTTTTTTTTAAAGATTTTATTTATTTATTTGACAGACAGAGATCACAAGTAGGCAGAGAGCAGGCAGGGAGAGAGAGGAGGAAGCAGGCCCCCCGCGAGCAGAGAGCCCGATGCGGGGCTCGATCCCAGGACCCCAAGACCACAACCTGAGCCGAAGGTAGAAGCTTTAACCCACTGAGCCACCCAGGTGCCCCTAAACAAATAAAATCTTTAAAAAAAAAAAAAAAGTAGTAGCCTAGATTTAAAAAGCTAAAAAGGTCATTATGCGAAGTGAAATAAGACAGAGAAAGATAAATGCCATATGAACTCCTTTATATGTGCAATCTAAAAAAAATATGTATTAAAAAGAGCTCACAGGGCACCTGGGTGGCTTAGTGGGTTAAAGCCTCTGCCTTTGGCTCAGGTCATGATCTCAGGGTCCTGGGATCGAGCCCCACATTGGGCTCTCTGTTCAGCAGGGAGCATGCTTCTCTTCCTCTCTCTCTGCCTGCCTCTCTGCCTACTTGTGATCTCTGTCTGTCAAGTAAATAAATAAAATCTTTAAAAAAAAAAAAAGCTCACAGATACACAGAACAGACTGGCAATTGCCGGGGGTTGGAGGGGTGGCGGGGTAGGGGATAGGAGAAATGACTGAATTGTTTTCTGTGTTTATTTTAGTTTAAATAAATCAAAATAAATACATAAATAGCTAAAGAGATTTTTTAATTGAATACAAGATCAATGAATCAACAATTTATGGTTCCTCTACCAACACTTTCAGTAACTTGTTCAATAGAAGTAAATATTTCAGGAGAAAGAATGTAATAGAACTACTATATTCTGCCAAGACCACATCTGGAAGGAGGTTGAGTTCTAGATGCTAGACTTTAGGAACACTGAAAAACTGGGGACTTTCCAAAGCAGAGGAAGCAGAATGAAGGATCTATAGACTATCATATAAGGAGCAGATGATGAAAGTAGACCTACTGAGCTGATAAGAAAATATTCATTGGAGAGAGCATACAAGAGCAGGTTAAGTGCTGAATATTTAAAGTCATATACACACAAAAAGATATATGTGGATTAATTCAATTAATTAATCCCAGAAGATTAATTCTGGCAGAGCCTAGGAGGACTGATGAATAAAAATGTAAATTGGGGCGCCTGGGTGGCTCAGCGGGTTAAGCCTCTGCTTTCAGCTCAGGTCATGATCCCAGGGTCCTGGGATCGAGCCCCACATGGGGTTCTCCGCTCAGCGGGGAGCCTGCTTTCCCCCCCCACCTCTGCCTGCCTACTTGTGATCTCTGTCTGTCAAATAAATAAATAAAATCTTTAAAAAAATGTAAATCTAAGCTCAGGACTGAAAAAACAAACAAACTTTATTTTTAGGGTCTAGTTATAATGATTTCAAAATGTGGAAGTTGTTCATCATCACTAGAAGTGACATCAGAAATTATTATCACTGGATATATAATTATAAAGTCCAAAGTATTATTTGCAGATATGTGTCAATGGAGATTCTTGAAATTAATGCTCAGTAATTGTTTGTAATCTAAGAAGTTAACCAAATTAAAACCGAAATGGAAGCCAAACCTCCCCAAAAGTCTGAATCTCCATTATGAAATCCTGTTGATGTGAGGTCACAACTATGAACCGAAGCCATAGAATTAGAACTATAGCTTCAAATGTTCAAGAGGGTGATCTAACACACAGTCAACTGCTACCATTACCTCTCAAACAGAAAATATGCATATATATTCCAACAAGCTGATCATAAAGAAAAAAACTCAGGTTAACAGTCTAAGACATAACAGTCTGTGATGTCAAAGGTTGTAATATTACCAAAGTGAATATTTGCCTCCAGTGACTTGTGTAAGGCACTGCCACTGGGAGATGCCTCTTTTTCATTTTTATGTATTTTAATATCCTTGATTATTCAGACTTCTAAAGAAAAATAATCTTAACATTAAATATAGCATTTTACTAAGATACTGAAAAATACTCTCCAGTATTCACAACATTATGACTAATATTTTATAGAGATTACCTTACACCAAAGATAAGTTTTAAAATACAGAAATTGAAAACATACATGCATGGTATTTCTTTCACATTAAAATTAATCTGTTCACATTCTGAAATATAGAAATCAACTTAAAAATTGTTTAAGGTCCAATATTGCAAAGTTGTACAACAAACTGGTCTAAAGGAAAAAAAATGTTTACTTTTTTTTTCCTTTACTGATGCAAATCAGTAAAATCTTGTAATACTATAAATGAGATTAATTTCCTCTGCCTACCTTCTGGAGGATCTACTGATGATCGGCAAAATGGCCATAAACAGGCGAAACAAGTGCAAAAAGAGAGGAGACAAAATGATAAGTGGAAAGAGGAAATGATAGAGAGAAATTAAGGGTCCAAAAAAAAAAAAAACAACCCAAAAAACCCAGAACCTGAAAAAATTCAACATTGTTATTTTTAAAACAACATCTATCAGTAGAAAATATTTATTATTTTAGAAAAACTCCTTTACTTTCTATTTCTTCTTATATTTTAGGTATCAGAGTATCTTTTCCCCCCAGCCTTTTTTTCAGGTTTTCACAAAACCCTCCATAAACTTTTTACTTATAATCAGTAAACCAACCAAAAAAATACCTTATTTACCTCCCACACTTTGAAGGAATAAAAACATTTAATCACTGAGGAACAATGAAATCATAGATTTCATTGAACTTAATATATTCATAGAACTTAATTTCTTTCAAATAAAAGATTTATAGACAGAAAACAAACATCACAACCTTCTGTATTATTATACAAAAAAAGTTTGCCACTGCTTTGTCTAAAAGGTATGACAAAAACATATTAAAATTAATATGTTTAAAAATATTAGTGTGTTTATATGGTTTACAACAAGTTACATGTACAAAAGTGAGATATGCCGATAGTTTCTAGGAAGGCATCTTAGAACATCAATGAAATGCCAGAATGTAGGAAAGATAGAAAGTACCTGTGTACCTCCGACAGAGAGGAATCACTTTCATCAGACCTATAGTGAAAGAGTTAGAATTATGAGGAGAAAGAACACAGAGGTCAATAGGTAAAGACACTGAGAATGAACTGAAAACCAACAGTGGGAATAATAGAAATATAGCAAACATTTCCTTTATTTAGTGAATGCCCTACTTTTCTATTTGCACTGGATATCTGCAAATTCAATGTACAGCTACATTTGGTAAAATATTTTATTCTTATGTTAACTACTAAGAGTTTGAGGACAAAAACTTGCTATTAGTGATCTACAGAAAACCTATCAATTTTCACTTCTAAAATTTAGGCCCTGAAGAGGAACAATATCGAGTAAGTAAAAACATCACTTCAAGATACTTCCTATTTAATTTGATTAGTACTAGAAAACTTTTCTCATTTAAACAGCTATTAATGAATTTTATCCATCTTGATAATTACTTTAGATTTAGATTTTAATGTGGAAGTTGCACAAATATATTTTATATATTTACATGCAAAGCTAATTACCCAAAAAGCCATAACCTTTGACTTTAACTTATCTCAAAAATATAGAAGTTCCCCTGACAAAGGGAATCCCTCAGTAATACAGGACTTTAGTAGGATTTTAAAAATAGGTGAGCCACTCCTGTCAGTCCTACCCTGAAACCTCCAAGACTGGCAATAAGTCTGGTTATCGTGAAAATCTATCCAGTTTGTACAATAGGCTTGGGAAGGAGGACAGTGAATGCTGACAAGGACTATAACCAGAAACAATATGTGGGATCTGCTTCTAGCTGATATATGCTACTCTCAAAAAAGAGTTTGAAAGACAATGATTCAAAAGGTAGGTGAGTCTTTGAACGTATAGTCAGTTATTCTGAATTTTAGCTTATAGAGATGATGACAAAGTCAAATTAGTAGCTTATAAAATATGTCTGTAGAAAGTATAAAACTATGACTAGATTGTCAAAATTACCAAAAGACTGACGGAAAATGTTATGCCTGTGAATGTAAGGCAGGCAAAATTTAGTCATTCTTATCACTAGTGAAAATAGACTTCCCAAAGACATTCCTAATGTTCTTCTACTGTTTTCTCAACTAAATGGGAGCTGTGATTTAACAATGATAAAGAGGTTTTTTTCAATAACACATGATATTATCTATCTAGATTATTTTAAAGAACGTGTCATTTACTGATTAAACTATATTAAAATCTAATCAAGAGCTTTATCTACAAGTTAAGCAGATAAAAAATTCTTTCAAAATGTGTGCTTCTCTAAATCTACAGAGCCATCTAGCGTGATCTAAACATGCCAGACAGATCTTAAACAACATCCTATAAATCTCAGAAGCTGTTGATGTACACAGGGAAATTAGAGCATAGAAAACAAATAATAGGGGTGGGAGACTGGATATGAAATACATACATCCACAATGTTACCATTCAGAATCAAAGCAGGTAAGTCAGAGTTAATAAATATCTTACGGCGGGATTGTTAGTACCAAATTCTTGCAAGAGAGATTCTGGCTCAACATGGGAACTTTTTTCACTTCAAATTTAAGGCAAATTGTATTTCTCATACACCTCTAACTTCTCTTCCTCCACAACCCACTTTCAGTCCTAACCCCCTCTACCTATAAAGGAACTGTCTTTTATTCGTTTTATTACTAAAGTTTTGTGATGGATTTGTGTCAAACAAGCAAATGGTAACAACATAGGACAATGGTCTTTGTAAGCTGTTATATGCATGGAATGTAAAATGATTTACTTCTTTTCAACTCAGGCTATCTGGATTAGAGGCTTTTGTGGGTTCAGAGAAGCTGAAGAATCCCAAGAAATGTAAATTTCAAGTGGCCTCAAAGATATTTCAATTCTAATTTACTTAGAAAAGAAAAGGCAAGACAAGTGCTGAATGTATAGCAATGCAAATCTACAGCAGGGAGTAATGTTCAGCAGGAAAATAATTTTCTCTTATCTTTTCTGTGTGCTTCATTTCCCATTAGAGAAACGTATCAAATACGGCAAGAGTTCACAAGTCAGACTTCATCTCCCACACAGAGATGGCTAAATGTTTTCTACAGACTGTATTGAAAGGTTCAGAATACTGTAATAAACAGAGGGGCTCTTTTCCATAAAGACTTACTTATCCTGCTGAACGGATGTGTTTCCCTGAGAAACAGTAAGACGGTTAAAAACATTCAGTTCATTACGGGGCCGGCTTGGTGGGGAAGAAGGAGGTGAAAGACTAGCCTCTGAAGTTCCAGAATCTGAGCTACAAGAAAAAAAGAACATTAAAATAGGTGGCTTTAATTGGTTATTATTTGTTAGGAATGTTATAAGAAACATGCTTTTTTTTTAAAAAGCTTTCCATTAGAGAATTCCTTCCATCCTTCTCTTCCTTTTTTGTAAGATAAAATACAACACTGAACAACTAAAACAAAACAAACAACAAAAAACTTTTTCACTGGATTTTGTTACATTGTCCACAAGATGGCACTAAAGAAAAAGTTCAGTCTGCTGAAATCTAAAGTCACTACAAAAAGAGCAAGCCAAATTTATTTTAGAGTTAAAACCAAGCTACTCACTTGACAGATGGGGAAAGAGAGCCAGAGTGTTCAAGAGCAATTTGCTTTTTCAACGATTCACATACTTTTATTTTTATACTACTTATTTGCTCCAAATCCCACCTCCCAATTATCCTTGAAACATTCAATCCAGTAGAAACAGGGAAATTACATCTTTAAATTCAGGAAACAAGGATGATTAGAAAGATAATTCCATGACATTCACGTCAGCCAAACCAGTGGTCGAAGTAGAGTGTGTTGGCACAGGGGAGGGATGGTATAAGATTGTCCACGTGGGTACAGAAAATACATGAAAACTCCTTTCTATGTTTATTTTTATGTTAAAAAAAATTCACTTTACTAATATTTAAATGTAGACTGGCACTGATACTCTCCCTCAAGACCATGTCAGGGTTCTACCCGTCACATGCAGCACCTCAGGTGACCTGAGGGAGGAGTGGGTGTGGCAAAGGGTAGAGAGGTGACAAGGGGCTCACACCCCTCCATTCAACTTTCCACAGGTTGCCATATTCCAATTGACAAGTGCCCAGTTAAGTAGATCATCAGATTATATTACGTGCTGTTAAGTAAATAACCCTCACAAAACACACGAAGTTTTTTTTAAAGATTTCAGCAAAAAACAATTTAAAAATAAAAGAACAGCAAGAGAATGGTACAACTAACACACCCTATGACAAACACTCGTTTTGTCAGCTACTTTAAAGAGGTAAAATCAGTGGCAGTTTGATCAGTCAAGAGCAATTTCAAATTTTGCTACAAGACTATCTGAAATACAGATTCACTAACCTTCATCTCGGCTGTGTATGAACTTTTACAATGATATGAACAAATAATTGAAAAATAAATAAGAATACATGATTCGGGGCAAGCGTTCAAATATTTTTACAGGTGTGTGCGTGACCAAAAGGCATTTAGCCAAGCCAACAGCTGACTTTATTGTCTTGATTAGTCAAATCAGTCATAACCAAAGAACCAGCCTACACTTGGAAAATAACTTCACTATAGTCCTTTAGCATTTAAGTGCAATAGACATTTTATGCAATTAGTTGATAGAAAGTATGTGTAACTTACTGTTTTTGTTCCTTGGACTTTGATTTTTCTGCTTTTTCATATGCTTTTCTTCTGGTTATAGGGGAAGGCTCTGGTAGTTTTTTTTCTGATAGAGATGACTGTCTGGAACTAAAAGAGAAAAAGACTCTTTAATTATCAAATTTTAAAGATATACATACAACTTTGTCAGATATTCAACCCAAAAATTTTAATAGATTAGTAACTGGAACTTGAGAAACTATTACTTGGGAACAAGAAACAAAACTAGGATAGGAATATATTATATGCATAATTAGTTGACGGAAGCCTGACACCTATATGTTTAACTTGTAAACTGGCAATCTTATTAAATATATGCAAACCCATTATCTTTGAATATAAATATCAAACCTAGACTGTCAAATAGCTCAAATCAATTGTTTATTTGAAACATAGATAATTACGTTGCTTAGTTGAAACTCAGTTGAAAAAGTTGTCTTTTTAGTCTCACAAAAACAAAAATATTAGAATATCAGAATATCAAAAACAATGAGATTTAATGAATTAATATGAAGACACAGTCAAAAACAGACACACAAATAACACAATTTTACCTAACTAGTATTTAGATATTAGTAGCCATATAAATTTTAATAATAAAAACATTATTATTATAAACTTTAAATGCTGAATAGTGGCTATGTAATTAACAATTTAAAACTCTTATTTTTGTGTATGATGGTAATGAATTTTGATTAAAAAATTAATTTTTGCTATTGTTAGCTGGTTATATTAATAAGAAAACATACTAAGGAATTATAAAGCAATATTACCAGAACCAGAATGGGCTTACATGATTCCCACTTGAAAGTGAAAGCTAAATATTTAAACTTCATATACCTGACTTTTCTAATCAAAAGAAATTACATTTCAAAAACACTTCATCAAGCTAAATCATAGGGGCCACCTGATTAAATTATTTTACATCATGCAGTACGTCATGCAGCAATGATTTACTAAGAATTACCACACCAACCATGTCCAACTCTTAAATTTTTATAGGATGACACAAGCATCTGAATTTATGAAAACCTGAAAACAGATCATGTGAAATGACAGAGTCCAAAACATATATTCTCCAATCTGTCAATAAGGATACACTTTAAAAATGAAAAAAAGGGGGGAGGACAAAAAGGTATTACCTGAATGTGGTTTCCAGGCCACAGATTTAGTCTTGAAGTCCCAAAAGTCTCAACTTAAATCTGTTCCTAAAATCTATTCTGTTTATATCACTACCTTCACCAAAATCATTTCTTCAACAATCATCTTATCAAAAAAAGCACTGAAGCCATAAATTATACTGGTTAGCATTCTCTATCAGCAAATCCCATAGTTAATTTCGTTAATTACATAGGCTACATTAAGCACATGCAAGAAAGTTGCCATCATTAAAATTAAATTGGATGGAAAGGTAGCAGATGGACTTACTGAATGGAAGACGACAGAAATATCTTCACAAAATGAAAGAAGTCTTTAAAAAGTTTTAAAAAAAGAAGGGAGTTGTGGGAAACAGATACTCAAAGGGGAAAGTTTGTTATATTTTATTATTTGCTGAGTCCTGTAGTATGTGCCATTTTTTGGTCAATATTCATTCCATAAATCATCTGCTAGATCATATGTGAGGGTTACTGGGGAAAAAAGCCATTAAAAATCTTTATCAGTGAATGACTGATCTAATTTTAATATAATTATCAAAAAAACACAAACACACATAGCGTACACACACTACGGGTAGAGAGCTCTTTGTGCTCAAGACAGCAGTGAAAATTCTAAATAAGTTTTGTTTTGAACAGAATGTCTTTTGTTCATATTATCATAAATGGGAGAGAGAATATTCCCTCCTGCAAATCTTTAATAATACCAATAAAAACATCTTGTGTATACCTTTATCCCAGACATGCAATGCAATGTGCTTCAAGGCAAAAAATTAGGAAAGCTTAAAATGATTGTATGTAATTGATATTTCTTTTTCTTTATAGGGTTAGCAAAGGTTTGCTATCCTGACCAGACACTTAAAACGAGAACATACATTAATTTAGAGCAAATCTGAGACTTTAAAGCTTCTGTTTTATATAATGGTTTTATAGACATAAATACCTGATTCGGATGTTCCTAAATAAATTTTGTCTGTAATTCATAACTCAGCCTTTGTAAAAATTATGACCCTTAAGAATGACCTTCAATCTTAGAAACAAGCAATGCAACTGAACAGAGAATATTTCATCTTAAATTATTTCAAATGTCAAAAAAATTAGGGGAGATAAACCTACAGAAGTTCTTTTGAAAACCAGAGATCTTATTTACATAATTTTTAAAAACAGAAATAAGAAATTAGCAACATGCATATAAAAAATTAAAAAAGAAACAAAACAAAAAAGAAAAGCCAAAAGAAAGGAAGTTAGTGTAGCTGGGCCAGACTTACATGCTGCCTATCTTAGAAGGGAAGCCAGATGGGGGAGGGAGCTCTTTTTCCCTAGCAGAAGTACCACTTGTCTCTGTATTCATTCCAATCTCTTGCCCTTCTGCAACAGGTGTAAGAGGGCCAGGCAAGGAGGCATCTCCTGTACTAGTATCTGAAGCTAGTTCACTGCTATCTGCATACAGCAACTCCATTTGAGTGGTGGTTCTCCTTCGGGCCTAGTCAGAGAATGGAAGGAAAAGCAATCAGGAGCAAACTTTTGCAGAAATGATTAGGGAATAGAGATTTAATATTAGCTTGAAATAGGTAAAAACATTGAGCATGTCATTTCCTAGCAAGTGTGTCAAACATAATATGTAAGATAGTAAAACAAGCCAGAGCTACAGCCAGATAAGACCTTGAGAGCCCATAATAGCCAACATTTCTATTGTACTTACTGTATGCCAGGCATTGATCAAATACCTTATCATATTAGCATGAACTACCATTATCCCAATGAGGAAACTAAGGCACAGAGAAGCTAAGTAATTGACCCAAAGTCACACAGCTAGTAAGTGGCAAAGCCAGATTCAAAAATAAGCAACTTGCCACCAATATGACTGCTATCCCTGCCACTCATGGCCAGGTCTCCCAACATAGAATTAAAAAAAAAAAAAAAAAAAAAAAAAAAAAAAAAAAGAGGAAGAAGAAAGAAATTAAACCAAGAATTAACTGCAGGGAAGCTCAACTAAATTCTAAATTCTTCCGTTTAAATGCTTTTTTAAATATCACTTTTAGTTTTAAATTTTTGATATGGCTTTTTAAATCTGCTTCTCAGATTCGCAGCCTTGTCCTCCTGATGCCTTAGCTGTGTTTTTAACCTGCTTGCTAAGTAATTCAACACCAGCCTGCACCAGCTCTTGCATCATGGTGAGACAGGGGAAGGTTATTTTTCTAGAATCTAAACTCACTCTACACATTCCTTTCCTTGTTCTTGAAAACTAACTGACTATCCTATTGTTGCTCAGTTGTTATTATCACTAAGGCATTAAAGGATAAGCAAGGTGTTTATCAGATTATAAGCCTCTAAAGAGCAAACACCCTGTTTTATTCAACTTTGTATCCCCTGCACTGAGCACAGTGCTGGTACATAACCTATTTAACATACATAGTCAACCTAATTAACATACATACAAAGTCATACTTTTTCAGTGATGAAAAATAGATGATACGAGATCATTTAAGGTATCTTTGAGGTTCAAAAGGAGTAGTAGGTAGCACCTTGGAAAATTTCTGGGAAAAAGGAAAGCCTTCCAACCAGTTTTTTACCTGGTCAGTTCTCCTCACTGCCAATAGCCCAAGGCAGAGAGGAATATGTTCTTAGGAATCCCTAACCACAGTGGTTCCTTCAGCAGATGACCTTAGGGCCCCACTTCTCACCTCTGCAGCATCCCAGCAGAGCAAGAATAACTAGGCTTTCAGGGAGCCTGAAAGACATTCAGGACCTTAAGGGATTCTCTCCTCTACTTAAGATGGAATCCAAACCAGACTAGGATGTTTTCTCTGAGTTTGGGTAACTTCTGCTTAGTCACTTAGAAAAATAAAACACAAATCACATGTTGCCAAGGATCGTACATAGAGCCTGGAGACTTTTTCTTTTTTTTTAAATTGGCTTGACCAGTGTTTTAATTTTTTTTTTAATTTTTATTTATTTATTTGACAGAGATCACAAGTAGTCAGAGAGGCAGGCAGAGAGAGAGGAGGAAGCAGGCTCCCTTGTGAGCAGAGAGCCCGATGTGGGGCTCGATCCCAGGACCATGGGATCATGACCTGAACAAAAGGCAGAAGCTTTAACCCACTGACCCACCCAGGTGCCCCTTGACCAGTGTTTTAAAGATTAGTAAATCCTACATAAAAATCTATGTTTAAGGCTTCTTTGGAAAAAACAATATCTAGTAGTCCCAGGCCTATATTCCTCATGACAGAAATAAGCGAGAGTTAAGTGGTGGTTATTTGCTTAGAAGTGGCATGTCCTCTTCAGGGAATCACAATGACCTTTACTCATTATTTTACAGCCAGCCAAATTACTCATTTACATTACCTGACGCCCTTCAATCTGTCCTAATGCATTTGCACAGTGTTATTCTTTCAGGATCTGATTCTCTCCACTCATTTAACAAGTGTTTACTAAGCACTACAAGAATTCTTTGTTTTTAAACATCTTAAATGTTTTTTAAGATGGTTAATTAATTCATCTATCAAATGCTGCCAACTCTCATTCTAGAATTTTAACATTCTAGAATGTTAAAATTTCAAAAATTTCCTGCTAATTTACAAATTTTGCAAATTCATGCTATATGCCACTACAGCGTCTATCATCTCCTATATTACTAGGAAATTTTGGTCACTTTAATAAATTAGTACATTACTTCCTTAACAGGTAATAAAACTTTTAGGTAAAACCTGGAAGAAAAAAAGAATTGGTCTCCACAGTCATATCTTCTCTAGTAGAAAAAGTGCCATAATGTGCTAAAGCACAAGTTCCAAAAAGCAGAATGTTTCAATATACTTTTTTTCCAAAGGAGAATATGGTAATTATAGAACTAAATTTCTTATACAGGGGAGCTCTGGTAAAAGTATGCCCATTTGCTAACCTACTAAGGGTCTGAAGCCTATGTGTGTGTTTATTTTTGAGAGAGAACGTGCAAGCGTAAGGGGTGGGGAAGAGGGATGAAGGGGCAGAGGGAGAGAGGAAATATTAAGTAGGCTCCACGCCCAGCACAGAGCCAGACACAGGGCTCGATCTCATGACCCTGAGATCATGACCTGAGCCAAAATCAAGAGTCAGACATTTAACCAACTGAGCCACCCAGGCACCCCTAAAACTCACGTGTTTAATAGTGATAACAAAAAACAGTGGCAAAGGATGCTTACCTACTATTTTCAGTTCTCCTTACCTTGCTTTTAGGTTTCACTTCACCACAAAGTTTCATAAGGTCTGAAGATAGCGTGCTATACACAAATAAATAATTAACCACGGATTAAAGGGGAACTTAGAGAAAACTGTATGTCCTCTATGATTATAACTATAGAAAGCATCTTACATGTCTAAGGGGAAGAAAAGATAATATTTAAAATCAAAATGAACTAATTGAAAAATAATTCATTTTCTTTCCTTAAATATCCCAGTAAATTTTATTTTTAAATTTGTGGTGGTTAAATATGGCTTAGTTTGGTTTCCATAATACCGTTTCTAGTGCTACTCACTTAGCCATTAAGTTCAAATTAGTTGTTTTATGGCAACTGTTTGAAACAACAAGATAAAAGTATTTAAAACATTATAGAAACAAGTAAAATGTTTAAGTTTCTAAGGGCTCTCTTACCTTCCTTCTGATCCTGGGCTGTTTAAGGGTACCTCTTCATCAGTACTATCCTCTACATTTTCTAAAACAAAAACAAATGTCCAAAAGCTAAGTATTATCCACATGTCATAATTTGAATGATAAAAATCCCCATGCCATAATAAACATCAGCCCAATGTCTCAACATAGGCAGTTCGGTTTTAGTTACTGAATCTGAATAGAAATGTAGGAAAATATTTCTAAGAAACCCCTCTGATTATGTGTCCTAAAATGAGAAAAGGTGTCCAAAATAAGAAAAAATCACAAGTTCGAATCATAAAATAAAGAACAACATTCATAGGATGGAAATGAGATCATGTATTTATCAGAGTATGTGTCACTGTATATATTTTTCTGTGTATATACTTATGCCAAGCCCTCCAAACATATGAAAAACCACTGAGTAAAATATAAAATTAAAATAAATGTTGCATGAGCTCCTTTTAATGTACTAAGCCAATTTCAAAAACTATGTATGTGTAAACATACTTTCTATGTTTTAATCAGTACATCCCCGACTTCAATATCTTCCTTTATTTTTATTTTTGTTTTCAAGTAGAGGGTAAGCATGTGTGCCTGTGTGAAGGTATCAAGAAGTTAAACATCCTCATGCAGCTCGTTCACACATACATAAAAGACAAAAACAGTAGGTTTGCATGCAAGGGTTTTGTAACTGAATACAAGTAAATCACAACTATTTCAGAACAACTGTAACAGACTGGTAGAAGAGAGGAGAAAAAGCAAACAAGGAAACTAGGAGGAAGTCAACAAATCAAACAGCCACTGAAGGCAAACTATGTAAAATGTCAGTTTTACATACATAGATGTATGTTATTTACAACCCTATATAGATGCAGGTTTTTAAAACATACACATTTTATTATAAAACCAATCCACAAAAGTAACAACATTATAAATTACTTATATTAATGAAAAATATGTATGATTCATCCCCTTTTCACTTTAAATTCTATACATGTGGATTGCAGGCAACTAATTCCTTTCTCGGATCTCCCCTTTCTTCTTCACTGGTTACCGGATACTTTGTTAGAAATTCGTTAATAGTTGATACGTGATAGTATTATCTAAAATGGAGTCCATCGAGGACCCACACAAAGGGAATTTATTTTCTGGGGTGAAGAAAACCGTGGTCTTGAAGGCAATGTGTATCTGAAAGCCCACCATTAGAGGGAGGCTCAAGGACTTGCTCCAGGGACAGGATAACTGAGCGCCAAGGTGACCGCCTTTGTTGATAATATAGAACATGAAGTTATAAAGAAATGACAAACTAGTCTTCTTTTTCCCATATATAAAAGTGGGCTAAGATTTGGCTAGTATTTTTCTTGTAGAAACCAGTTAGTATGAAACCAGTTAGTATGTTAAACATCATGTGAGTGCTTAGTAAAAACATAACTCCTGCTGATACATGTATGCATAATTAGAGATAATTATGGTTTGACATAACCAACCTGGCAAAAGAAGAGAGGCCCCCACCCAGAAAGTCACCAACTCAAACTCCTCTTCAGGACTGAACTTGGTCCGAGCACTACAGTCTTCAGACAACCGGTCACATCATCACCCCACTGTTGTACTCCTAACTCTGAGAACACACATCCAGGCCACTATCAGCTTCTTTTCTCATCACCACAGAATTAAAGCTCAAGGCAGAGAGACTCGCAACTCCTGAATGCCTTAAAGCTCATCTTTATCAGTTAAAGCTGCACGGTCTCACATCACTAGAAGTTAACCAAGTATTTCTAAGTCTTTAAGTTAAAAAAAAAAAAAAGTAATAAAAATAGCATATAGAAATGGTTAGCATAGCAGGCCAAAACCACTATCCTTAGAAAGGCCTGCTTGCAAAGTTGGACTTCGCCTGGCATCTGGAAACTCGACTCTCAGAGTGTCCTAGTCACTAGTTAACTATTGAAGGTACTGAAGGTACTCAGAATGTTTGTATGGTCTATGCTAAACTCCTGCCTTCCTTCTGGGGGTCTTGAGTCCTGGTACCTACTACATAGACAGTACATATGTGACCAGTCCCCAGGAAAAACTTCAGGTTCTGAGTGTATGGACTTCCCTGGGCAAAAACATTGTACACATGCTGCTGCATTTTCATTCCAAAGGGAAAGGAACATTCTGTGTTATCTCCCCAGGAGGGAGAGAGCATAAGAAAAACCAGACATGAATTCCTCTAGACTACATCTGTGTTTTGTTTTATTTTATTCTTTTCTGTCTTATGATTCAGCTGTGTATCCTTCCTACATGAGTCTCTGCCATGAATACAACCATACGCTGAGCCCCATGAGTCCTCATAGCAAGTCTCCAAAGGTAGGGATGATCTTAGGGACCCTAACAGAGTTAGGGAAAAAAGAAGAGGATAATAAAGATGTTCTTCAAAGGCTACAAAAGTACCCACACATTAGCAAGGCCCACCTTCTAGCCTTATGTTCCATCATTCTAGGCCATGTACTTGTTGCTCAGGGCACCAACCTGCCTGAAGGCCCCATGCGTACAATACTGTGGCTGAGTCTCTGCCTTTTAGTTTAGTCATTGCCCGGAGTGACTCTTGTCTCTTCCTCTTCCACCTTATATTTTGCCTAGCTAACTTTTTTTCTTCTTTTGTGTTTCAGTTCAAATATCACCTCTTCCAAAAAGCTTTTATCAACTACTCCCTTCCTATTGGGTGGCCCCACATTGTGTTCCTATTAACTCCCTATTATAGATCTCAATCACTGCCCTCACTGAATATATCCTACTCTTCATGGTCTGTCACCCTCACCAAGGCATCAAGTCAATGAGGGCAAGACTTTGTGTCTTACTTGGATCCCAGCACTCAGCCCAAGGCTTGAGGTAAAATTACAGTTAAGTGCAGTTCTCTAGCTTCTGTGAACTTAAACTTCCATTTTTTTCCCCCTCTTTCCATGCTTTTCCTCCAAAGCACCTCTAGGCTGGATTATGGCCCCCATCTAGAGCACAGACTTCAGTCACAGAGACACAGGTTACATCAGCTGGACGGGTTTCCACTCTCTGGTTCTGACCCTTTTTCAAACGTAGATAAATGAAAATTATTTGAAAGTTATGAAAAAGTAGCACTGCCCATCAAATTAGCAGTTTAATATCTTCTGCACAAAAGGACATTAAGAAGGACATGTGCATTTTCTTCCAAGTTAAAAGAGACAATGGACTTAAATAAATGTTCACCTATTATTATGGGCTGGGCCACAAAGACCAAAGACAAAGAGCAGGAGAGGGAGGAGGAAGAACAGCAAAAGCAGAAACGTGCCTCAAAACACGTGGAATGTCAAAAAATTCTAGTTATGATACAGGAATTTGGGCAGTCTTGATTGGGAGATAACCAATCCTACCTTTTCTACCTGTATTTGTTATAGCTTGATCAGATTAAAAATAGTAGCTTTTCTATACCTAAATTATGTAGTTGATCTCAAGGGAATACTACGTTGAGATTAACACGTGGTATAAACATTTAATAAATCAAATAGCTCATTATTTTATTTGTATAACTTTGTATTTAAAACAAATTCAGATATATAGATTATGTTTATTCTAATGACACAGACAGGTAAGTATATTTACTCTTTCAGTTACATTCCTTTCCTTTGAGTATCAAAACTTTTGGCAGCTCTGTACTTAGAAAAAGAAAAGTTCAGATCAGATTTTGAAATAATTTTAATTAAATAAAAACTGTCCCAAAATAATCATTCAGAAAAATCAAAAGTAATAAAATTGCCCTCATACTCCTGGTCCTTCATGTGTGTAATCACTAAGACTACTGGGTGTAGTTGGTGTGAATGTTGTAGTGGCAAGAGAAAGAGGTTGAAAATTTCTGTACTTGTTTATCTCTAAAGCCCATTCTAATCTGAAAGTATCATAAATATTGTTTTAATCTGTTCATATAAAATGCTTTGAATAGTTTTATTCAATTTATATTAAAATATGTGTTGAATTTTATAAAAATTAAGAATAGTTGAGACCCTATCAAATATATACCAAAGATATATGCTAAGGAAAGTTAATTATAAGGTTAAAACAGATGCAAGTTAACAGATATATTTAAAAATTAAAGAAATGCGTACTCCATTTTTTCCCTACAAGAAAGAGAAAGAAGGGCTTATGAAACTGGAGCCACAGCTGGAGGTCAAAAAATAAAAGAGAAAATTAACTAAAGCCTATTGCTTTAAATATCTAATATTTTTAAATTAGGAGTGTATAGGAAAGACAAAAGACTTAGTTGTTTGTGGTCATGGATACATTTCAAAAAAGAGCATGCAAAAACCAACTGGCTGTCAATAAAAATTTTAAAATATACGATGTACCACAATTAGTGTACATGAACAATTAGTAATTCATGCAGCTGTAGGGTACACAGAAAGCTAAACATACTTACCTAAAGGTACGCTATCTAGATCTGTGTAAATAACAGCAAAAAGGAAACAAAAAGCAATACTCCAATCAAAACAAATCCAATGTTAAGAACTCCCACATAAAACAAGATTATGCACCATTTATAAGATATGTAGAATAGATGCCATAAAAAACACTTATTATTTTTCAAGGCTGTTAGATATGCAGAGTAAAGTAATGAAACATGGTTAATATTTTAAATAACCAATTCAGAAACTTGGTTGATCCACAAGAACTAATTGCTTAATAAGGTTAAATAAGCCTTTTTAAGTTGGTAATCATTTCTTGGAATGACAATAATTACATCCCCCAAATTTATACATGCACATTAAAGAAGGAGTAATTATCAAAAGCATAAGTAAATATAGCATCTATTCAGTCAAACAAGGGAAAGAGGTATAGTATAGCATTCTCAAAGAACAAAGCTACCATACAATTCATTTAACTGAAATTTAGTCCAAATTACCTTGTAAAGCATGGCCTAGTAAAGCATCTAGCTCAGGATTTAACTCTGCTTTCTCTTTCAACATATGGAATAGGAGCTGGTTTTGTGTAGCACTGGTTATTTCAGTTTGTTTAAGCCGACCTTCAAGTACTTTAATTTGAGCCTCTTTCTGGGCAGCCTGAAGACCCTGTAATTACACAGAAACATAATAACAACAGAAACAACAATAATTATCTTAGATTGTACAAAACAGAATCTACTACACAAAGATCTGTATCAAAGAGCAAATATATATGATACATGGACTTTGACATCAGATAGACCTTGATTCATGGAAGCTCCTCCACTTACTAGCCTGGTGATCTTAAGCTAACTACCTCATCTTCCTGATTCCGTTTCCTCATATGCAAAATGATACAAATAATACCTACCTTCTAGCACACTGTAAAGATTAAGCAGGAGAACATAAAATAAAGGGTCTAGCACAGTCCCAAAGTGGTGTTAAAAAAAAAAAAGTGACTTAGAAATCATTATCACCTTCAACATTTAGGCCTAAGTTTCTTATAGCTGAAAGGTTAATGCATTTACATTCAAGGAGGAGGGAAGTGTCACTGTATTTTTTTCCTTTCTGATCTTCTTTTGAACTGTAAAGAATCAATATTAAACCAAATTATGATACCAAATTTGTCTGCACCCCCCCCAAGAGATTTTTCTTTTCATTTTTCCTTTGGTAAAGCAAAAGGTGAATTGTTTCTTGTTTAAGCTTTTATCTCTTCTAATACACAAGTACAATGGAATTGATCTAAACAGCGCTGCCTTTTCTTAACTCTAAAGAAAGATAAAAGAATGTTTTTCAATTAAAAGAAATCTTACTTATTACAGAGGAAAGTGTCACTGGAGAAAAATAAACAAAATGAATTAATCAAAACTTGGGTTTTCAGGGACGCCTGGGTGGCTCAGTTGGTTAAGCAGCTGCCTTCGGCTCAGGTCATGATCCCAGCGTCCTGGGATCGAGTCCCACATCGGGCTCCTTGCTTGGCAGGGAGCCTGCTTCTCCCTCTGCCTCTGCCTGCCACTCTGTCTGCCTGTGCTCACTCACTCTCTCTCCCTCTCTCTCTGACAAATAAATAAATAAAATCTTAAAAAAAAAAAAAAAAAAAAAAACAACTTGGGTTTTCAGTAATGGGGTAGTTAGAGCATACCTTATTGATACCCATTGACAAGAAGTGATCCAGCAGATATCGGGCTTCTGTAAGTGTGCAAGCACTAATGACTGCACTGACATCCAATGTTTCTCCTTCTTCCTACAACAAACCAGCATATGATGAACATTACTTTGAGCTGAATGTATTCAAACAGAAGCAAAAGCCCATTATTTCATTTATTTATTTGGTAGTATCAGGTTAGTTAATAAGACTCTTGAGGAAAACGTAAAATACGATCTCTACCCCAAGAAACATGTGCGCCTGTTGAAAAGAAAAAATACACCTGAGCAGTTAAGAATCCAGGGTGGCTCAACAAATGATATATATTTTTAAACATTTTTGATTTTACAAACAATAAATAATATCACAAAATCAACAAAGAAATCTGGAGAGCAGGCAGGGAGTGATATCTACGCAAAACCTAAGAATCATATTAAACCAATAATTTAAAAATTCCTTGATATAAAAATTCAAAGTGCTTTTAATGATAAATATGAAAATATCTTCCTTAAGCGATTCAGCATTTTTTTACAATTACAAACCTTTGCTTCTTCCATCTGCATAATGTTGGCTTGACAATCAGAGATACTGTCATTGATGTAATCTATATTAGCAGTTAATGACTCCAACTCCTCATTGATGTTAACCACATTTTTATCTCCCTCTCCACTCTCCTTGACGATCTTTTCCCGTCTCTTTGAAAGTTTCTCTCGTCTTTTTGTGAGTTCTTCCCGTTGCTATTGAGAAGACAGATTGGATTTCAAGAAATAATATTGATCCGGGACGATAAGAACATTAGGCTAAGTGAAATAAATGAGTCACAGAAGGACAAATACTGCAAGACTGCATTTATATGTGGTATCTAAAATAGTCAAACTCATAGATGCTCTAAATAAAATGGCGGTTGCCAGGGGCTGGGGGGAGATGTCATTTGATGGGTCTGAAGTTTCAGCTATGCAAGATGAGTAAGTTCTAGAGATCTGTTGTACAACAGGTAGGTGCCTATAATTAACAACAATGTGCTGTACACTTAAAAATGTGTTAAGAAGGCCAATCTCGGGCTGTCTGTTCTTACCACAATTAAAACAAAGCAAAACAAAAAAAGAAATGATGTTCACCTAGTCACACATAATGCAATCAAAACTCATACCAAAAAAAGGAAGAAAAAAAATTGGTAAGTGTTCATTTACTCAGAGATCAAATTTGGAAAACTAAAAGTAAGAGCCAGCTAAGGAAGAACATATCTACGTTCTGTTTCCCACACCTTGAGGAGTCTATTCATATCCGCCTCCATATTGGAAATAGTCATTTTCTGCATGATGATATCCGTGACCCTGCGCTCAAGAAGCTGCCACTTCATGCGAGCTGTCTTGGAAGTAAACACTCGGCCAGTCAATCCTTTCCTCTGATATTTTTTTCTATAATCATACAAAAACAAACACATGTAATTACTTAGGTGCTGATTTGATTATACACTGCCAAATAATGAACTGTTTTCCACCAAAGTCCAACATTTAGTCATAATGCCACAAAGATTATATCAGAAGGAACAAGAGAATTATACTGACCTGGTTCCATTTGTTGTGGGCGTTGGTAAGGCCTGGACTCTTGCCACAGGAATTCTCATTTTCTGCTGGGCTCCTGCCCTTGATACATCTGCTTCCATAGCAGCTGCACTGGAACCCGCGTCCTGAACAGGGGTATCAGATGAGCTCAGCTTCCGAGTGACCTTCCCAGCCACTCTGTCGGACATGGGCCTCACTTGCCTGCGAAGAGCTGTAACCTGAAGGAGCAAGAGAGACTGACTCGTCCTCTACTCTACAGACATACATCATTTACCTCAAAGCCAGATGTTTTCCTCCAAATGACTGACTTGCCTCTTCAGTTTTGCGACGAAGAACCACTTCTTGGTTTCTTTTCTGGGCTTCCAGAAGTCTAAGTTGATGCTATAAGATAATAACGAATACATTAAAATGGTAAACTGAAAGATACAATGCTTCCTACTCCTGTATTAACATAGTCCCTTTGGGAACTATAATAGTTCTTAGCAGAATCTGAGCTTACAACAACCTTGCATCCATTGCTACAAATAAGGATATTTTATTGCAATAAACAAAAATGCATACTGATGCAGCCACCTTTTTCTAAAAAGTGAAGTTACCTCTGTGACATACTTTTGTCTAAGAAACACTTATAATGCTTACTATACACAAGTACTTTTCTAAGTGCTTTGTAAATACTATATAGTTTCATTTTTGCTAGCTGAAGCATGAATAGGATGAAACACAGCTGAGAATACTTTCAATAAAGTCATTTTACAATATATGCAGTAATTATTAACTCTTAAATATAGGGAAAACATATTAATTATATTAACACTTCATAATAACTTTGAAAATATTATTATGTTGGATAAAGTAAATAAATAATAAAACATGTCAGTATTGGCTGCCAATTTGTTTCTAGTACTTTATATGATAAAGACAATTCATTATAAATTAGTTTAAGCCATTTTATACGGCTAAAATTTAGGAAACAATTTTGGGCTTAAAAAGAACAGAGATCCTAATTCTAGTTCTGTCATTTATTCAACTCTGTGACCCTGGGCAAGGCTTAGGAATTGGGCTTAATCACATATATGCCTTCTGGGACTTAAATTCTGTGATATATCAAATAACCCTTCATGTTTTGCATCACTAATTTAAACAGGTAATTCATCTCATGTTTATGTAAATTCATTCCTATGTCATCAGATGAGAATTCTTGGAGAAACAGATTCTATCTTATCACTCCCATATCGTCATCACCTACAGTAATGACTGAATAGAAGTAAAGTTAACAAATCTTTTTAAATGAATGAACTACCAAAAATTAAAATTAACATATAGTTTGAAAATTGTTACTACTACATTAAGTTTTTTTCTACTCTAAGTCAAATCTCAAGTTCATTCATATTCTTTGTATGGTGTACAAATATACAAAGGGTTAAAAGATGAATATGACATGAAACAATTTATAAAGAAAGGGGTTCGATATGAACACAAGGCAATAAGTAAAAGGATAAAAGAGTCTGAATGTTAGCTTTGTATGTGATTATTCAGCCTCACATCTTTATAACAGAATATTATATCATATGTGATCCTATGTTGTGGAATAAGATTCAAAATTCCCTCCCAGGAGTTAATTGTTCAATATTGACCTCTATGTCTCATAAGAGTTAGTTACAAAGAAATAAGTAGTGAATATTGTAAGGAAGTTATACTTGTCATCCAAAAGTTTGGATTAAAAACAAAATAAATATGGTATTTGCCTTTCTCTGAATTATTTCATTTAGCATAATACTCTCCAGCTTTTTTTTTTAAATTTTTAAATTTTAATTATTTATTTATTTATAATACTCTCCAGCTTTACCCATACCATTGCAAATGGCAAGATTTCATTCTTTCTTATAGCTGAGTAATATGTAGAATTTAAGAAACAAAATAAATGAGCAAAGGGAAAAAAAGAGAGGTGCAAACCAAGAAACAGACTCTTAACTACAGAGGACTAACTGATGGTTACCAGAGGTGAGGTTGGGGTGGGGGGAATCTATGAAATAGGTGATGAGAGTAAGGAGGGCATTTGCTGTGATGAGCCCTGGGTGTTGTATAGAACAGCTGAATCACTATATTATATGCCTGAATCTAATATTACATTAGATAACAGACTGGAATTTGAATAAAAGCTTCTAAATAAATATATAAATAAACAGCCAAAAGGTGGAAATAACCCAAATATCTACCAATTAAGGAATGGATAAGAAAATGTGCTCTATCCATGCAGTCATAAAAAGGAATGAATAACCAGTACATGCAATATCATAGATGAACCTTGAAAACATCATGCTAAATTTTAAAAGCCAGATAAAAAAAGGCTATATATTGTATATTCCATTCATATGAAACATCCACAGTGGGCAAATCCATGGAGACAGAAAATATAGTAGAATTGCTGTCAGGGGCCAAGGAGGGGGAAGAATGGGAGTGACTGCTAACGGGTGTGGAGTTTCTTTCTAGAGTGATAAAAAATATTCTGGAATAAAATAGTAGTAATCCTTGCACAATTCTGTGAATATACTAAATCCTTGAATTGTACAGATTAAAGGAGGGAATTTTATGGCTTGTTAATATATGTCAATTTTTATAAATAGGAAAAAAGAAAGAAACATAGCCTTAATACAGCAGTCATCTCATGAGAATAATCTATTTTTCTCATTATTCCCTTCTATCTCCTTAAATTTACTCTTTACTTCCCAAAGTACATGTCTACTTTCTAAAATATGCTGTTTGCTCACATTTTCTCCAGGGAGGATTTAGAACAAGTTGAGCAAGAAAAAAGAACAGAGGCTGAAACCTAACCAATAATGGGGAAAAGACCATGATGGCCTCTTCTTTTGAGGAAAAAAAAAAAATCATAAATGAAACAACCATTTTGCCAGAAAGTTGGAAAGAAGAAAAAACAAACTGACTATAACCTAAAACCTTAACACAATTACAGTTAGCATGTTGGTATATATTCTTAAAACTTTTTCCCTCATTTTAATCAAGCATGCATATATGAAATGCTACTTTATGTAGGGTGCCTGGATGGCTCAGTCAGTTATGCATCTGCCTTCGGCTCAGGTCATGATCTCAGGGTCCTGGGATGAAGCCCGGAATTGGGCTTGCTGTGCAGCAAGGAGTCTGCTTCTCCCTCTATTTTTGCCCCTCTCCATCCCACTCATATTCTCTGTCTCAAATAAATAAATAAATTCTTTTTTTAAAAATGCTACTTTACACTTAATATTAAATCACATTTTTCATTTTACTATGCAGTTTCCAAATCCTAATCTTTAATGGCTGAATAATAACCTATTAAATGAGATGGACAATAATTAACCATTCCCCTTACTATCAAGCATCTTGATTGTTTTTACATTTTTCACTATTACAAACAACCCTAAAGTAAAGATTTTAACACATAACAAATTTTCTGATTTTAGATTATTTTCTTATTCTAAGTTCATGGGAGAAACTCATGGGAGTTCTTTAAGTGAAAGAATGTGAAAACTTTTATAGCTCTTAGTAAAGCTGCCTCAGTGAAAGTGGGTTATTATTCCAGGAACATTGTTAAGAATCTCTAATGGTGAAACTGTCTGGAACCATCCTAAAATCACTATTTTACATAATACTGCAAGTGGTTCCTGATCTCCTTAGAGATCATCAATTATTCTTTGCCATTTTCTTGCATCTCATCATCTAGGAAATAAGCAAGCCTCTAATAAAACTTATAATAATATTATAGTGTTTTTATGACCTTGTGTATTGAGTTACTATAATCCATATATTATAATAAATGCCATATTTAAAATTAACGCTTGCTTCTGATCCTTAACCTTAATAGGTTAAGGTTAAACTTAATAGTTACAGTTATCAGAAAATTTTCTTCCATTTACTAAACAAGCTTGTTCAATGTACAATATTTGTATGTAACTGAAAGTTAAAGTCCACTCACATCTCTTTTACGTTGATCTTTTTTCAACTGAGCAATCTCTCTGTTTCTTCTAGACTCTGTCAATCTGGCTTTTTCTTGTTCTTCTTTCATTTGTTTCATTAGCCGAACCTAAAAAAATTAGGTAAATACATCTATTGGAGTTTTCCTATCACAACATTCGTTAAATTAATCACACATATGAAAATAAGCAGTTAGAATTCTGAATACTTAACAAGGAAAAAATGGAGCTTTGATGCACATTTTAAATGGTCAATGCTGATCACAGAAATAGAATTAGAAATTCTATTTAAAATTTCTAATTAGAAATAGAAACATAGAATTTCTAATTAGAAATAGAAACATTTCTATTTCTAATACTTTTCTAATATGTTTCTATCAATTGCTTATTGCTGCATCCATTTTATATTCAGTGTTCAATTGTTCTATAACTTGAAGGAATTTTTGGTACTTACTACCAGTAGCTATATGACCTTGAACAAATTACTTAACCTCTCTAAGTTTTCATTTCTCATATATAAAATAGAGATAACAGCTCTATGGCATTATTGGAGTATTATGAGAATTTATTGAGTAATACCTGTAGAGTGCTTATAACAATGTCTGCCATATAGTAAGCACCTAATAATTTTAGCTATTGTTGTCATCAGCAAAGACACATTATGTTCTAAAACTTCCTAAATCATTTTCACATTTGCTATTTAACATTGATTGTCATGCCGAATGTTAATAAGAATAATTAATCCCACAACAAAAATACAGAACAGATAAGGATTCACATACTCTCTTTTGTCAAGAAGACAATTTATATTTTTCTGTGCATGGGAAGGATAAACACTAAATTCAAGATAGTTGTTACCTCTGGGGGCAAAGACAGTAGTTACCTCTGGGGGCAAAACTTCATACATAGGAAGTTTTGTGTATACTGTAATGTTTAAATCCTAAATAGAAATATAGTGCTCATTATATAATTATCAATAATTTTTTGCATGTTCAAGATACATTATGTGTTTCAGGAAGAGAGCTATATCCATCAGTAAAAGAAGCCCTGTTTTTGACATGATTTTCAGCTACTGGATGAGTATAGGAAACAACTTCTAATTGCCAAAAGGAAGTGCATCGTTTGTAAGACTGGGTTACCTTTTATTGAATATGGAAAGAACCACAATAATTTTTTTGTCCCAAATGACACAAATATCCTCAACATCAGACTTTAATGCAAAATATAATCAATACCTTTGTTTTTTTCATTTCCATCACATCCTGCTGCAATTTCTTCAATTGCTTTTCATATTGAGACTGGTTTTTAAGCAGCCTTGCATGCTCTTTTTGGGCTGTCTGAAGTCTTTGTAGTTCTTTATTCATGGCTTGGAGTTTCTTTTCATATTCAGACCTAACCTTTTTTGCCTTTTCTTCTGAGTAAGATTCCACTGAACCTAAACAAACAAAGGGTATTTGTATTTATTTCTATGAGATACAGATTCTCATTTTGTAGATTTACCACTCATGAGCTCAGAGAAGAACTACTTTCCAAACACAAACCTCAGGAGGCCAGGGCATCTGTGAATCACTCTCTATTTTAATAGCTACTCTCAGCTTGTTTAACAATTACTTAAGTTGGTTTTTTT